>CM034151.1:429820046-429924995 GCA_019776745.2 Taxus chinensis
ATTCGTAGTACACGTAAGGTAATAAAACCAATTTATGTCACAATCTCTCATGATAACCTTATAATAGCAACAGGTTACATTTCCTCATAATACGACTACTAAGATTAACATGATCCCCTATCAATACTTCCATGTCTAACACGTAAAACATTTCTTTTCAAGATGATATAGTGACCACCTCCCATTTAAATATTGGAAATAACCTTCCGATCAATAAGATACTGATCCAAATTTAAACGTTTGTTTAAATGCGGCTTATGAATCGAGATCAATATAGCACATACGAGTATGCTGTAAATCGAATCGATCGCCATAAACTAACTTAATCCTTCATTGAAATACACGTAAAAACTGATATATGGACATGGTCAGTTCAATGATTGACCATAGCTATAATATCTCCATTGTCTAATTTTTAATTACGAAAAAATTGAATAATAAGCTAATTTTCTTTATGCCAATAAACGAGTATCAAATCATTAACAAGTCCTAAAATTGCATTACAATTCAAAGTACACCAGCTTAATCTTCAATAACCTTTTCGTAATAATTTATAAGAAAGCATACATAGTCCAACAGAATGATCATCTATATTCTACCTTCACAACCTTATTCGAGAACCACAACCACCATTATTCATAATCAAGTCGTCATTTATTATCAATGAATATGAAACAATCAAGTAATCTATATCAACATTAGTTTTAAATTTATTATCATCAACATTCAAATCAACTAGCTATGATTTCCCCCCCTTACTAATTAATTAACTCATAAGAGTGAGACTATAAAATAGATAACTCACTATTTGAAATATCCTTACACACACTGAAACATGAATGATTTTAAACCTCTCTTATTAAATTCCTACCCAATTTTGATACAAGGTGAAGAAATAATTCAATTCATGCGGGCTCAACAATTAGTTTATGTTTAAATAACCACAAAACCAACTACAAATAACTAAATCAACTCATTCGAGAGTCTAAATACACAAATTTCCAGAAACTCTATAAAGTAATAATGTATTTCATTTTACAAACCTTCAAAAATTCTAGTAGAACAAGAACAATAAATCCAAAATTATATATGGACTATAACCGTTCCTACAATCATTCTTATTAATATCATAAAATAGAGGGAAATCATAACCAAATAGTCCAATTGACTGTAATAATATGGTTATAAAAATAATGTCTTCTTAGTATTTGGCTTGAATGGAGTCCCAGTTTATCCGAAACTAGCGGTGAATCAAGTCACATTTCATTTCAAAAACTCTGCAGTCACCCCTATAGTCATCATAGTTACACTGTTAAACGCATAGCGTATATATAAAATTCCTAAGTTTTATTCAAACCCAATAAATTTAGAAACACACTAACTCCCTTACCCTGCCCTCCAAGTGGTACAGACCCATAAAAATCATCCAATTTCAATACTAATATAACCCCTATGAGTTCGTCTAAAATCTTATTTTGAAAAAAATCAATCAAGATCATCTATGGACATAATGGCTTTTTCATTAGGAGTAACAGAGGTCATATTGACGCAATAAGCCAAGTCGGGGTTCATAATGACGCACCCAAAAGGTGAAAGCCCTTATTTCTACAAAAAGATGTGTCTTTTCCACCCTTAGAACATCGTTAATCCCAATACCCACCGGCCTATATCCCCAGTAGGTGGATGGCACTCCCCTGAGTATGTGCATTGTTCCAAGCCCTACTTTATGTTGAATCTTGGAGATACCAATCATCTATGATAGATAACTTAAGTTGCAAAAGAATGAAAAGAGACCAGCATTTAGAGACTTATGATGGGTTTTAATATCATACATCCTAAGGAAAAGTCTCTAGCAGAATATCAAAACTAATTCCACGAACATAAAGTAAATACACTAGGATTTATGCTTCATCGAACACGTATATGCTTAGAAGAGCCCGTATCTTTATATTAATGATTTGGTAAACACTTACTTCATTGCTGCCATTAACAGACCCATATATAAATTTAGCTCAAGGTCCTGTCATCTAAAATAGACTAACGCCATTCGTATTACAATGATAAACAAGACCATCCCTCTAAATATGCCATCCACTCCACATTTCCTCAATCCCACCCATTAATTTCCCTCTTTTTTTCTGCAAAGCTTCACCTCTTTTTCCAGTGCACTACTCTCTCTGAACTCTCCTCTCAGACCTCTATATATAGATTTTTTTCCTTCATTGTCCAATGATTCTATGTAAATAGATGGTTGGCCTAAGTGTCCAAGTGGTCCTCCAATGGAGGCATGCCTCCTCTGATCTGCTCTCCACTCTTGTACATGAATTTTCCTTTTAGATCCGTCATCGCAGGCATGGAATATTCCATTCTTGTGAATTCCCTAAAGCTGCCAGGATGGCACCTTATTCCACTCCGAATGCTATATGGGTCAATGCTTTCCTCTATGATTCTCAACTAACGAATAATGGCTAAGTCCCCAAAACCTCATCTTGGTTTCTGCACGTGCATCAATGTTTGCGAAACCCTACTAAACACTACCCTGTGGTGCCTTCAACCCACACACCCTTCTTCAAGTAGGTCTCGCACACCCATACACCTTCTTGTACTTAGAAAATATTCTGGGGCCCAAAATCACCCCACACTACACCTGTTCTCCATCCTCGGAAACACTTATCTTTAAAGAATAAAGAATGGAGGTCTCAGAATAGGGGAGAAATAATGAAATAATGAAAAATTGGGAGAAAGAATGAAGAATGGAGAGAATGAATGAGAACAATTTCTTATTTTTGAAGGAGAGGGAAATCCTTCTCTTTTTCTACCTCTATCTTTTCCCAAGCATCAACCTTGTTCGACATTTGCTGATAGAGGTCTCCGAATAAGGATCTCACCTCCTTAAAACCTAATTCCTACCCTTAAGTGCTCATTATCTCAATAATAATATCTAATTGTTTACCCAAGTCCTCAAGCGCATCCATCTTGCGGGTGATATGGGGGTATAATTCCTTTAGCTGAATTTTTATCAAGACTCGTAAGGTCTTGATAGCTTCTAACTTCTATTCTACCTCAACTAGGATTTTATCTCTTTCATCCCTATTCCCCTTATTCTTTTCTCAAAACTCCTTAAGTTCCATTTCATGTGTGGTGACCAGGATGTTTTCCACTCTATCTCTATCAGTGCATTTGTCATATGCAACTTCTGTGACTTGCGTGGTGGCCTTTACCTATGCAAGGAGTTTATTATATTGAGCAATAATCTCAATAACCTTCATCTTCTCTTATTTCTCTTGGTGCACCAATGCTTCTTATGTAGACTCTAAGGCAAGTGGTTGCCTTTCCATTGTGAGGATGCATATAAAATCCTCCAGACACTACAAGGTCGATTCATATTTTTTCTCAGGTGGCACTAAGTCAGGATGATTTAAAATAATAACACCCATAATCATTTGAATCTTCTTGTGCAGCTCGTGTACCCTTGCCTTATCCTCTTTCAATTCACTCCTTAAATACGCGCTGATAATATCTTCCTACTTCAAGTCCTTACTCTCTCAGGATCTCCTTCTTTCCTTCTCTAAATGTCCTCCTCCAGGAATCTCACTCTATCATTCCTTCCAAATAGTTTGGCCTCAATCTCAACTAAAAATTTGTTGAGCATGTTGCAAAAATGATCATCTGATAATTGTTGAGCGTTCACCAAGGGATTTACTCCTTTTGTTTCTGGAACCTTCATCAGTACTCTTTGAATTACTTCAAACTTAGGCTCATCTATGTGGGACTCGAATGCCCAAGATATCATCTTCTTGGTTTGGGGATATGTGCCTTATTCATAAAATGAAGACATAGCCAAGAGTTACTCCATTGGTATGGTGCTTTTGAAGAACGCTCATAGAACCTTGCTAGGATCATTAATGTATCTAGTTCCTTGATCTTGTGTCATCACTACGCCTTTCCCACATGTTCACAAAGCTTTTGGGAAGATTATTACCGAATTGGGATTCCCACCCATGCTGCCATATTCTTTTCCAATGCTTTCTTCTTTCATCTCATTCAATATTTCATCTGTGCTCCGATCCAACTCTTGTTCCACCAAATCCTTCATGACGCCCACCGTTTCTCTCTCCATAGATTTCTCCACTTGTTCCTTGGTGAGGCTTTGGGGGTTTTTGGTGCTCACCTCTTTGCTCACTCCCTTGCATTGATCTTTTGCTTCCTCCTCATCATTCTCTCCTTCTCTTCAGTCTTCCTTTTTATACTTCTCTTTCACCTTCCTACTTCCTCAAAGTCATGTATATCATACACTGGATGTCTTCCATTCACACCTCCTTCAAGATCATCATTATCCTTGTCACCAATTTTAGGCATCTAAGCTTTCTGTCTCCCTCCCTCCTCCGAGTCTACCTATTCTACCAACTTGTACTTCTTCCCAGCTAGTGATTCCAATCTAGGAGATTCTTCTTTCTCCTTCTCCTTAACATGCGACCTATTCTTTGGTGATTCTTCATGTGTGAGGGGCTCTCCATGCTCCGATGCCTCTTCTTCTGGGGTCTTTTCCTTGATTGGGGAATTATTTCTACATGTGTAAGTGCTAGGTTTCGTGACTTGATGTAGCTTACAATTTACTAGTAAAAAACCAATCACACTGACACATCACTCAACGTAGACTAAGTGCTCACCTAAAGTGTGCAAAGGTACCAAGCCCCTCTTTAGGCTTGCTATTGTAGGATGTTAGCATGATGAAGACTTAATGCATTTAGATCCATAATTAATATATCATTCTACATAACATGTCTACATCTAGATATAAGAATAACAAGTTTAAATAATATCCATAATGAAATCAAGCATACAAGAACCAATTATAATCAGGATTAATACTTTGATTCAGCCATTATACTCCATTATATTAAACACGATAAATACTCAGAAGCTCATTATAATGGATAATACCATAGCTTATGCGCACATCAAATTTTGTAGCATAACTTGATAGTAACTTAGTTATCACACAGTCATTCTATTCTACATAGATAATTACATATTTATAAAGCTGGGGTCTTACCCTTCAACGCTTGAATAACTCCAAAAATAGGTCGCATGCTCAAAATAGCCATGCACCTTTACAACAATAGCCATACACGAAAGTGTGCTAACAATAGACCTTTTCTAGTAAATTTGGTAGTAGCAATTCTATTCTTATCCTACACCCATGAAAAGAACTTAGTGGCCACTCTTCCAAAAATAACTGATGCATGTTGCGTAAGTATTTATCTGGTTTATATGCTTGGCACGCTATCTCCAAAAAATAGCTTGTACATGTGAAAATGGCTAGGTCTCGAATCTACCCTTATCTTTCATGTGTGTCCTTCCCTATCCTTGCACACCTTTTACTATGCCATTCTCTCACATGCGAACCTTTTTTGTGCCTTCTACTAAGTATCCCACTTTCATCTGCTCAACATTACCCCACACTAAATTCCATTGCCACCACAAAAATGGCTACTCCTCAAATAAATAATAAAGTAATGGAAAGAATGTAAAATAATTCCTATATAAAGAATAAGTATTTACATTGCACCACCCTCTGTTTCAACTGAAAGAATGAGTTGTAGATATTCTTCCTTTATTTCTACCTCTAATTTCTACCACTCACTTAGCACAGCCTCTACCTTTTCTAGAATATTCACTGCAATAGATTCCAATTCATCATGGGAAATTTATCCCTTTTCATTATGTTCTTATGGGGCTCCTAGGCCACTACAAGGGCCTCACACTTTTTCTTTACCAGTTCCAATATGTCTACACACCCCAGGGTTTCATCCTTCATTTCCTTTATGACCTCATTGTCCTCTACCATGGTCCTTATTATTATGACTCCCTTCGAAGCTGTACAGATATTCAATGCTTGATCTACTTTCTTCATCTTCTCCCATAAGGTTTGAAGCAGTGCCTCGTATGATGAAATATTTCTAATTAATGCAACCTTTTCCTTCTACGCCTCCTTCTCAGGGTCCTTTGGTGCTGGCATCTAAACTGGTCCCTCCTCAAGCACCAAATCAACTAAGGTACGCACATAGTGCATAGCCAAGGGAAATTTTTGGGTACCTTGGGCTCTAAGTGTGGTCTTGCTTAGAGGACATGATCCCCAATTTCCTCTGCCATACCGATAACGACCCCATTCTTCTTCTACTTCAGGTCCTTCTCTCCTTTCAAGCACACGATCTCCACATCTTTAGCCTTGATCTCTTCTCTCAGCACTTTGATAGTGGAAAATTTGTCTATGATCCTCCACACCACCTCTATAGATACTTTTACCAAGGAATTACTTACCTACTCATTAGACATAATACTAGGTTTCACAGTTATATGTCTAACCTGAGGTGCCTTCTTTAGCCTTGTTGACACACATAATTCTTCACATATGTCGAAGTTTAGCTCTTCCATGTGTGTGTGCATAGACCAAGATATTTGCTTATTTGTGCACGTGGTGGCCATGTCCTCATCCATCAGTTCCCATACATATAACTCTTTAGGGATCACCATGCTTTAGAACCAGGTGCAAACAATTTTACTTGTGTCCTCAGCATAGCCCAAAGATGGAACAGTAAAATCCCCACTTGTTCTTTTAGTTATTGGTATCTTAGGAAATGGCGCACCTAGATTTGGAGCTGGATCCATAGTTTCCTAAGTAGTATCTTGCTCCGTCTATCCTTCCTTTCCCACTTCTCCTTCATTATTCACATCTTCATCTTTCATTTCTTCATCTTTTGGCTCTTCCACATCCTCTGGTTATGTTGGAGACCCAGACACACTCTCTTCAAACTCCTCCACCTCCTTGCTTAGCTTCAACTTTATCCTTCTCTTTTCTACTATCTCCTTCTATGGAGAGATTTGTGGTGATCTCCGTACTGATTGGAGAGTAGCACCCTGAGTTCTTGTTCATCTAAATACCCTTTTAAAGTGGCATTATTTAGGGTTTTCTCCTACTTCCAATTATTCATCCCATTCTTCTTATGTCTATGGTGGAGTACTTGTGCACTCACATTCTACCTTGTATGAGGGTTTCCTTCATCCTCTATGCACCAATCCACCACTCTCTTCACGCTCTTACTCCTCATCATAGACTTCTATAGTTTCAGTGGGATTTAGAGCTAGTACATTATCCACTGTATGCTTTCCCTTAGGTGGCCATGGGAGTGTGAACTCATTCTCCACATATTTTTTACCCTCTAACTTAATCTTGAGCTGAAGGTAGATAAGTGCAGCCCCACTATCTCTAATCACAAAAATCATGGGCTTCATGATTATCACATTTGAAATTAGCCTCTCTATGTAGGCAGTCTTCCCTAAATAGACATAAGTCTTACGCAACGTGTGGTAATCGTAGTCTACCTTGTCTGCAACAATATTTAGGCATCACACATTGTTGAACTGATGGAATAATGCCTGGAAGTAGCACATTGTGAAGGCATATGGAAGCTTACACCAAGGGCTCCAAGTAGCATCCTTCATCACAAATTACATGATGGAAAAATGATGATATATTGCGAACTAGACTGCCTCATCCACCACCAAAGGTAACTCCTTGGGGATGTGCTATTCCTCTTCAAATGCCGCACAGAGCCTATCATACCACATCTTTTCCCTCTTCTTGAACGAACCACTCATTGAACCTTCACACAAGTACTTCTCCAATCTTTCTGCAAGGGACTTATTCTTCCTAGGAGCGTGAATTCATTCTCCACATATTTTTTACCCTCAAACTTAGGCTTGAGCTGAAGGTAGATAAGTGCATCCCCACTATCTCTAATCACCAAACTCACAGGATTCATGATTATCACATCTAAAATTATCCTCTCTATGTAGGAAATCTATCATGGATAGACATAAGTCTTATGCAATGTGTGGTAATCATAGTCTACCTTGTCCGCAACAAAATGTAGGCATCGCGCATTGTTGAATCAATGGACTAATACCTGGAAGTAGCACATTGTGAAGGCATATGACAGCTTACACCAAGGGCACTAAGTACCATCCTTCATCACAAATTGCACGATGTAAAAATGTTGATATACTGCAAACTAGACTACCTTTCCCACCACTAAAGGTAACTCCTGAGGGATATGCCATTCCTCTTTAAATGCCATGCGGATCCTATCATACCACATCTACGCCCTCTGCTTGAATGACCCACTCATCGCCCCTTCACACAAGTACTTCTCAAATATTTCTACAAGGGACTTATTCTACATGGGGTACTCCCAGATCTTATTCTTTGGAACATCAGGCACTCCAACTTCCAAAAATACCAAGGATAATAGGCTAAAAATGAAATCGATTCTCTTACCTGTGCGCACTTCTTTGATGATAGTGTCTACAATGTAGACTTATATATTGTAGATTGTTCCTTGTGACATTATCCTTGCAATGTGTAACCACATTGTGTTCACTTGATACCATCTCTCTTGATCATTTAATTTGGTGACTAGATGTGTAGCTGCTTACGCCACTGGGTAATTCTTTAGTTTATCGATATCCATTCCATGCAGACCTTTGGTGTATCCTAACTCCTTCTGCATCTCCAAGATGGATGCTTTATTTGTCAAGTCACTGTTCAGGTCCACTCTCGTGCCCCTCAATCATGTTATAGTTGAAATCAGAGTGGTTGTAATCCTTATCGTGCGTTTGGAAAAATAGAAGAAATATTCATGTACCCTGATCATTAGCTACTAGTACAAAGGTTCATACTTTCTGAAATATGGAAGCTTGTACAACTGGTAAACTCCAATCTACTTGAGCATATTCTCTCCAGCCTTATCATACACCAGAATGCCCTCTAATGTGTGCTTGTTGTTATTTGTATTCAACAACATGTCCAATTCCTTTTTGTTATCTGATGTGCGGTGGTTGTAGTCAATGATCGTGCATTTATAGACATGAGATTTCCATTCTTGTCCCACTATCACACCTTCTAGGTATTACATTTCTAAAAAATTACTCTCGGGAGAAATTTTAACCTCTACTTCCACTTTCTTCTTCCCTTTTGCTCCTATGGTAGGCACTTTCTTTGGTGCCATCTATAAATCACAACTTTTTGTCCTCAAATTCTTACCTTCTATCTTCTGTAACATATAAACTCAAACCTTAGCTCAAATCCGCGTGCCCTAGCTCTTTCGAATGCTATGCTTCACTCAAACCCTTCACCAATGGGGACATAAACTTATCCTACACACAAATCCTATCCTCATGTCTGGTTTCACACTCTTTCCACCTCAATACTCTTTGCTCAGCTCGATCACACAATCCCTTATATAGATTTTTAAAAATTTGGTGCATTTATTTCTCCTTCACCTACCAATAATCCTCAAATTAATTGACCCTTTTCACATTTTTCCCACGCAGTACATCTTCATTCCTCAGCTCTAACCTTATAGCATGCCTCTCCTACCTTCTAGCTAGGGGCTTCTCTTCAGCATGCTTTGATGTGCTTGAGTACCTCATCACTGTGCCTTCTCTTGGTAGTCTCCACACTCGCCTCTTACCTCGCGTTATATTGTTCCTTAATTTATCTCCATCTATGGTCCTCATTTGGAAGCAATCTTCCATTCACCAACTCTTCCGACTTTAAATAGCCCATGTAGTAGTTTGTTCCTTTATGTGTACCTATTTCTAAATAACCACCCCATATAATGGTACGTGCAGTCATCTGCACATAAAAAAACTGCAAATGGTAATTAGCTTTTGGCGTGCCAACGCACTTATTTCACAAAACAAAAACTAAATTGACAAATTATAACAGTGCAAAGAAGGAAATACATTAAGGGAATAACATAATTGAAAACCTAATCAAAATGGAAATACTACCTTATTACAAACACCAAGAAGACTTATTTATAGTAGGGCTTCAGACTACTCCCGTTAAAGTAATCGGGTAACTGTATTCCATCCAGTGTTTCTAACTGACAAGATCCTGTTTCAATTATGTGAGTGATAAAATATGGTCCCAACCAATGTGATTTGAGTTTTCTTGGATGGTGGAGAAACTTAGAATCATATAGAAGCACCATATGCTCTATCTCAAGATTTTTTTCCCATCATGTTATTTCTCGTCGCTCATCCATCTAAATCAAGTTGTCAATCCATTCTTCTAATGATTTCTCATTAGCTAGACCTCTAATGCACGTAATACAAAAAGAAGGTAACTTGAATTCCATACAAATAAATGCTTCTGTGCCAAACACTAATTGAAAATTTGTGGCCTTGTTTAACTTCTTGTATGTTGTTCTATATGCCCAAACTACTGTAGAAAATTTATCATCCCAATCCTTTCTTCCAACATCACAAATTTTTGTTAATGTCTAACTCAAAATATTATTGAAAGCCTCAAAAGTCCCATTTTCCTGAGGATGATATGGTGTAGTTTTATGGTGTACAATCATGAATTCATCCAATAAAATTCTGATTGTCTCATTCAGAAAATGTGTGCCCCTATCACTGGTCAAACTCAACGGGCATCCATACCTTGTAATAATATTTGACCATAGAAACCTGGTTGTTGTAGCTGCTATATAATCCTTTATAGGTTTTGGTTCTACCCACCTTGTTAGATAGTCTATGCAAGTAATGATATAGTGCAATCTAGTCCTGCACGCGGCTAGTGAAATAGGACCCACAAAATCTATAGCCCATTTTTCAAACAGTTCTACTCTAGTAATAGGTCTTTAGAGGGTATTTCATCTCATTGAACTAGTTTCCCAAGGCACTGACAGTGATCATAAGCCTTGTAATATGCCTTAAAATCTTTATACAAGGTCTCCCACCATAATTCAATGAGTAGAATCTTACATACAGTGGCATCACCTGCATAGTGCCCATTTGCAATACCACCATAAGCCTCCTCCATGATAGTTTTGTGCTCATGTTCTAGTACACTTCAACATAATACTTCATCCCAGCCTAACTTGTACAGGTCACTGCTAATCAACATAAATTGTGCCACCCGAATAGCAAGTTATTTCTTCTCTAAGGATTTCATTCATTTTAGTGCCATACCTATTCGTAGAAAGACAACAATGTCCCCTAATTTTGATGGTGCACATTGTAACATGTATAATTGTGCATCAGGCATGGTATCTTTAATTTCCTGTGCTTCTTCTCCCGACTTTATTCTGGATATATGATCCAGTCTAGAATTATTTTTCCCTAGTTTTACCATAACTATGAAATCAAATTCTTAGAATAAGAGTTCCCATCTGTATATGCACCCCTTTAAAATGAGCTTGTTTACCAAATACTTCAATGCCATGTGATTAGTATAAAATACAATTGGTGTTACTAGCAAGTACTATATGAAGTTATGGAGTGCATAGATCATTGATAAAGGTTTGCACTCTGTAGTTGTATAATTTTTCTCTGTAGGAGTCAAATTTCTACTAAAAAAAAAATATGATCTATAATACCTTCTACAGGTTGAGACAACACTGTGCAAATGGCCATTCTAGATGCATCCACATGTACATGAAATGGTTGGTCCCATGAAGGAAAATGCAGAATAGGTGTCATAGTAAGTTTCCCCTTCAATGTCCTCGAATGCGCGCTGCTGCGATTCTCTATAGTAGAACGTCCATTTTCCTTTTAGTAACTCTTCTAAGGGTGCAGAAACCTTAGCATAGCCCTTTATAAATTTTCTATAATACCTAGTGTGACCCAAAAATCTGTGCACCTCACTTTGAATGGCAGGATCTGCTAGGCCGATAATGACTGCAACCTTAGCTAGATCAACCAAAAAACCTTCCTTGTAGATGATGTTCCCTAATAGTATTCCAAATGGTGTAGCAAATACACATTTCTTGATGTTCAAAGAAACACTTAACTATCTACATCTTTCAAACATTAAGTGGAGATTGTCACAATGATCCTTAACAAGTCCATACACCATCCAATCATCTAAATAAACCTACAAGAAGTATTGAATTAAATATTTGAACACTTGAACAACTATGTGTAAAAATACAACAGGAGCATTTTTTAGACCAAAAGGAATTATAGTATAGGAAAAATCTACCCCATTTAGTAGTAAAAGTATTCTTTTCTTGATCCTCCTGGGCAATCCTAACTTGATGATACCCCGAGAATCCATCTGTAAATGAATATATTTTACACCTTACAACGCCTTCTAGTATTTCTTCAGTGAATGGCGTAGGAAAGGGATTAGTCACACATGTAACATTCAACTCCCTGTAGTCCACAAAAATCCTAATCCAACCATCCTTCTTGATACTGATCACCATTGGGATAACCCATTTTGACTCGTTTAAGGGCTTGATGATTCCAGACTTCAACATTTTTTCAATTTCTTCTTTGACCTTTTCGTACAAGTTTGGGTTCATCCTGTAGGGTATCTTTCTGATCGGGCACACACCTTCGTTAAGCTTTATCTTCATTTCTCCTAATGATTCATGCATGCATTTAATTTCATGGTATCCTCGAGGGAATAAGTCATGATAATCTCATAGTAACTCAATAATTTTTTATATTTCATAGTCAGACCAATAATCCCCAATTATGGCCTCCTTAGGCTCAACATCTGATCTAATATTCCCTTTTTTTTTCTTCATATGTTCATGATTAGAGCGTGTGGTCTTATCTACAGTGTCCAAAAGCTCACACCTACCTATTGAAGGGTCTACATATAGATTTTCTACTTCATCACCATTAACTAAGTTGACCATCTTCCCTTTTTCCTTCTCAAGGAAAGTGCGCTTAAGTAGTGTGGCATATGTCTCTGTTTCTTCAGAAAAATGCACTCTTGAGCCTTCTTCATCAAATAAATCCTGAATGAGTTCTTCTTCCTTAGCACTATCTCCCATAGTTAAATGCTTTATAACCCTTAATTTCTCTTCTACCAGAGGTTTAGTATAGAAAAAAAAAATGTCTGGGTCATTCCTACGATTAAATCTTGCCAATTTCCAGTCTCTCTACGGAGTTCCACATATACATACCAAATAGGTGTGCAACCTTGTAAAGTGGACTAAAATTTTTGCACCCAGAGCGAAGGTGGTAAAGCTTCCTGTCCCTCTTTCCAGAGTCTCTCACACTGTTGAACGTGGTGCTGAATAGGTTTATTACCATGATAAGTGTAGATTTGAGTAGGTGTATTTCTCCTGAAGAACCTCTTAGCAAGAGTAATCCTAATTTCATTCGATCCTATAATATTATCCTTATGAACCACCCACCAATGTTTTTTTATCCCGCATAGTGTATATACTAGCATATTCCGTCTCTCCAACTAGTCTATCCATTATTCCTCCATGGCACACAAAAATACCATAACATCTCCTTCTCTAGTGTAAAGGGGTACTGTGTTGTTACATATTCTCCTAATACAATGAGGTCTGCTATCTTACACAAATGTGCTCTTTACTTTGCGC
This sequence comes from Taxus chinensis, assembly GCA_019776745.2. Classification (NCBI taxonomy): domain Eukaryota; kingdom Viridiplantae; phylum Streptophyta; class Pinopsida; order Cupressales; family Taxaceae; genus Taxus; species Taxus chinensis. The sequence goes on from CM034151.1 coordinate 429,833,471, forward strand.
CCTACAAAACCATAAGTACTATACGCCCAATTATCACAAGAAACACTTGTAGTATCACTAATAGACTGTGCATATTGTAGACACCTAAAATTGGTTACCCAATTTAGTGTCCCCCGCGTGTGTTTGCCTTCTCGGGTAACCTAGGGCACATTTATATCACCACTTCTCCCTTAGGGTATTATTTAATATTTGATTTAAACATCTATCCTAAGTTTATTTCACCCCATTATGTTTTACCCATAGATAATTAAATATTAACTATTTAATTAGACTTTTTACATATATCTTAATCTGCTTATCTACCCCCATATCAATTCCTAACCTCCCATATCAATTTTATCCATCTATCCCCCTTATTTCTCCTCCCCTCAAACCATGCAGTGGGATATTTCCTGTATTTGAGTCAGAGGGATCACTTGCATCCTTCCAAATCATCCTTTTTGGCCATTTCAAGAATCTGTTCCCTGATCGGTGCCAACCGGTACTCGGTCGATGCCAATTTTTTGGAGTGGCACCGATTACATCTTGGTCAGCGCCGATTACAAATACAGGGCCAGAATTCAATTCTGGTTAGATAGAAAGAACGACAGAGAGTTCTAAACATCAAGCCTGAGCATTATCTATCAAGCGAAATAGCTAATTCCATCCAAATCAATCCCTGAGAGGAGTACCATTACTCTGTTCCCTACCACATCGACATCGCAAGCCTCCATTGATCTCTTAGTGACTCTGCTCCTGGCATCTAGTGAAAAGGTGGAGCTTTGTCAGCATCCCAAAGGCTCCTGCAGATCCAGTGGACATTGGTGATCTAGCTTTCACCGTCTGTTTCTCAATCTTCCTGCAATTTTTCCCCTAGTTGATGCCGACTGTCCCCAGTCGACCCTGATTTTCTCTAGTTGACGCCAACCTATCTCAGTCAATGTCGATTTTCCTAATCGACGCTGATCAACCTGTGCACAGGTAAAATAATTCAGGTAACACAAAATCCAGACATTGTTTTCATAGTTTCCTATTTTCTATTGCTTTTTGTCCACTATATACATTCTATATGTCACTTTTAATCAGAAAATCTAGACATTTATTTACATTATTTTATCATGTATGCTTCTTCTTCTAATTGAAAATGTAGACTGACATCTGTCAAGGGAGCTTATCACTTCTCGGACCCGCTTTTCGGGTTGTCCACCCAAATATATTTTAACGTTGTCTTTTTCTATCAAGTACCTGTGTCTCGCAAGTTTCTCAAATCTATCTTACAAGATCACTCATGTGTGCCCATCTTGTTTACATCAGCTTTCCTTTCTATCTACATCTTCACATCTTGTCTTATCTATCAGGTATCAATTTCATTTGAGTTTTTTAGGGTTTTTGTGCTTAGTTTGGTACATTAACTTAGACAAGTAACAAGCACAAAAATTCTTGATCTACACATATGTCCACTGAATAATTCCTTATTTATATGGCTTAAGCACCTCTAGGTTTCAGATGACGCATACATAAATCCTATTTAGGTATTCCTCACTCAAAGGGTCAACATAGGGCATAGATTTTCCATCTATTAAAGGGATAATAACTCTTTCCTCTTTGTTTTCAAAACTTATATAACCCTTTTTCAACTGAAGATCAACATTATTTATATAGCAGCAAGGACACCCTAGTAGAGCTAGGAAGCTATCTTCCTCTACGAGCGGTAAAACCTCAAAATCTTCAGTGAACTTGGATCCCTGTATGGTAATGGATGCATCTTTTTAAACTCTGATGTGAGTGGTCTTAGTATGGTTAGCCATGAACAGTACATTCAAAGAAGGCTGCAATGGGGGTCTCCCCATTTGTACCCATGCATCAAAAGCAATAACATTGACTTTCACACTTGTATGAATCAATATATTACTCAAAATCCACCCATCCACAACATTATTTAGAGTGATTTCCTTGTCATAATCTAAGCTATGAGGGGGAAGATTTAGATGCAAGATATGTTGTCCAGTTTCAATACTTACATGTGGAGTGTTTCCCTTTAACCAATTCCCTAATAGTGGAATGATATTCTCTTGGTGCAACATCTTGCACACTTTTTTAAAGTCATCCATATCATATTAGACCGTTTATGATGCTTTCTTTTGCTCCATCTTCCATGATTACTCCTTTAAATATTATATTTCACCCTGAATATTTTTGAGTACCTCCATGGTTTCCTGATAAACCTCCTTCTGATGGCTAGGATCTAGGTAACATACATGTAGAACCTCCTCCTTAGTGATGGTAGGCTTCTGCTATAATGCTTCTTTGGTGCGTGCCGCTTCAGTGTGGGTAGTGATCTTTACAGGAAATGCCTCAGATTCTGGTTCTAATTTGGGCATCCACTAATTTTCCATAGCGCGTTGTATCCTAACCATCCCTGCGCATTTGTTTTCTTATTTATGCTACTTACTAAGATGCTCATATAGGTCCAGGAATTCCTCATAAGAATGATTCTTTCCATAGAAAGAGAATGTATTATTCTAAGGACATTCACACTTGCAGTGGTCAGGAGATTCACATGTATAACATGTTCCACGAGGGAACTCATCTCATCCACCACCACGGACTCATCCTCTGAATTAGCCATAGTATCCTTGACCTCTACAATGGCCTCCTTCAAAATGACCTTCATTTTGATCATAATGCACTTGATTTTTATCCCGATCATAATGCTCATTATTTCCCTTAGTGTTATCTGAGACTCTTTTCTATCACACACCAATATCTATAGCATCATGGATATGACCAATTAGCTAGTAGTCTTCCGTGTCATGAGTCATGGACCTACAAATTTTATAGTAACAAGATATGCTCTTCCTTATTGTGTGTTGTAATAATGGGAAGAAGATGGCATCATGGTTTAAATGACATATCTCACATTCTATCAGTAATAAGCGTACTGATCTACGGGGAGAACTATCCTTTGTGTGACCTTCCACTTCACAATCTTTACACCAAATCCCTATGCGTGTCTCACGTGCTGAATTTACCGATAACTTCTCCAACTATTTTTCCATGGTTGCAGAATTTGTTCTTCCAAAAATAGATTGACCCCAGTGTCTATAATTTCAACTGCCTCAGCACATGTAAGATGCTTCTTTAAGTGCTTTACACGTGGATCAGTGTATGTCTGATGTGCTATAGTTACCATTTTAAATGGCTGTAATCAGACCTCTACAACGAACCATTGTGCATGATAGCTTATGTGAATAATCATAAGAGAGATTATACAAAAGTGTTTTAAAATGGGAATCATACTCCCTGACACTCTCATTAGTGCCTTTTTTAATATCCTTGAGCGCAACTTATAATCTTTTGCTTCAAACTCAGGGATGTGAAACTCTTTAAGGAAAACATCTTTTAATGCTGCATAGTCTACATACGAGTCTGATCAGGGTCAAATTTTCTGTACTAATTATGTGCGCATGTCCTTGTAACGTAGTTGTAAATTGAATTTCCTTGCACTCAAAAGTAGTGATTCCTTTCACATGCCATAATATTTTACACATGTGCATGTTTTCAACAGCATCTTCTATGCCCCTATATTCTTGCCAGACATGAATAGAACATCTCAATGTAGATATTCTGTGGCTGGTGTGGACCTTGCCCACCTGATCCAGAACCTCCTATGTTTCCTTTATCTCTATCTCTAGAACCACTAGATCCACTAAAAATAGAACCACCTATACCTCTTGATTCTCCACCTATATTTATAGATGGACCAGAAGATGTACTTTCCCTATGTCCCAACAGTAGTATTGAACTACACCCCTACCATCTGTGAAGTGTTACTACTCCCAGAAGTGAGTCCAAAATTCTTCGCACTTAAATTATGTGCTAAAGATACACCTAAAAAGGTACCCCCAAACAAAAATGAATATGTTTTCCCTTATCATATAATGTACTTGTCTATGTGACTTACTCCTGCTCTTTAATTGCCTAAGTTAGTTTGTTGAATATGTTTGTCATATTAGATACTAGAAAACCAAATGCGTAAGGGATAGGTCTACCAAGTAGACTCAGATACACACCCGTGGCTCTAGGTTGTCTCTACTAGCGTTGCACACTTCCACATGAGGTTGAGGAGGGTTCCCTGTCATGTTTTCCCCAAATGTGAGAGTTCTTGTTGCTTCAGGATCCACACCTTCTACGTGAGCTCCAAATCCTTCGCGAGCCATCTCTCTCCTCAATTCAACATTCACTCTGCAACATCCTTTTGACTTCTCCATTTCCCTTTCACACACCTCATTATACTTAACCCACATTTCTTCTCTCTACATTTCTTCTCGCTAGGTCTGTCACCTATGTCACCAAACCTGCTCCTACCCCCGCACGCACATGGTAGATTTTAGTTAGCCATCAATTTTCTTTCTAAGTTCATAGTTACCATCAAGATTTTGATCACCATGGTATAATGCCTTGCTAATTAGGTTCTACTTAGGATATCATAAAAATTTTATATTCTGCTACCTCTGGGAAAGAATAAGTGGAAATCGAGTACTCTAGAATATAGTTGCTAAAAAAACCACGAAACCAATTATCCATAGTGCATGTGTCTAAATCAGATCATCATCATAAAGGGCTATGAAATTCTTCCTATGTCCAAATAATGTGTGTGATACATCCAATCCCTCTTAAGATGCATAAGTAACTCAGCCACTTGTACAATTCTACTGAAACAAATAGGGAAGAACCTCTCATAGAAAATTGTGATACAAATTATGTTCCACCCATGCAGCATGTCGTTGAACTCAAGATCCTGTGTCTGAACCTCCATGTGTATTATTCTTCTAGATCATGTATCCACTCCTCAACACCTTACTAGGGTCAATCGATATGTCTTCATCACAAACCATCCTGAAAACAACTGAAAAAGAGGTCCCAGACAATGAAACCAATGATGCAACCTAGAATTTACCAGTAAAATAGCCCAGGCATGCTGGAAACATCACTCAACATAGACTAAGTGCTCACCCAAAGTACACAAAGGTACCAAGACCCTATTTAGGGTTGCTGTTGTGCAAGATGTTAGTAAGATGAAGATTTAATGTATTCGGTTCCATAATTAACATAACATTCTATAGAGCATACTCTAGATTCTAGATCTAAGGGTAACATGATTTAAATAATAACTGATAATGAATTCAACCATGCAAGAACCAATTATACTCATGATTAACACCTTGATTCAGCCAATTACACTCCATTATATTAAACACAGATAAATACATAGAATCTCCTTTACAATAAATAATACCATAGCTCATGCATGTATCATAATACGACAGCATAACTTCAAAGTAACTTATATCCAGTTCCCTCACATAGTCCTACTATACTACGCAGATCACTACATATTTATAAGGGGTGGGGAATTTTCCCTTCACCACTTGCATAATTCCCAAAATAGGTCACATGCTGAAAATAGCTCATGTTCCTTTACAATAATAGACTACACATACAAGTAACGCTAACAATAGATCTCTTCGAGTTTACTGGCAGTAGAAATTCATATTAGTATCCTGAATTCATGTAAATATCTTAGTATACTACTCTTCCCAAAATATCCTATGTATGTCGACATAATTATTTTATCTAGTTTGTGTGCTCGGCTATATGATATCTCCAAAAATAGCCCATACATGTGAAAATGGATAAGTCCTTAATCAGTCCCTGGTCCTTTGCATGCATGTATCCTTTCCTATCCGTTCTGTAGCCTTTGAATGTGCCTTGATTCTTACGTATGAACCTTCTGTGTGCCTTTTGCTAAGTATCATACTCTTAATCCACTCAACATTATCTACTTAGATAAGGTGTTCCCAAAAAGTGAAGTGAGAAATCAATAATATAATTAAATTGTGTGTCTTAGCATCTCATAAATGTCCCTCAAACAATGTGTACTGAGAAAATATGTCAACAATTGTGGGGTCTATGTTGGAATGGATACATGACTTACCAGATACGTAATCCTGTGTCAAAGAAAAGTACCTCTTATGTCCAAATATACCCTCGCTACAGCCCTAAATATGTGTATCAGCAATGGTATTAGCTTAATCATTTGTAAATCATGCGAGAAATACTGGTCCATAGGATGTATGCTCATATCAAAAATATATGAGCTATTCAACATAGCTTGTAGGATGGTCCATGGTCCATTTCACTAAGATTGTAGCAAACCAATGTATCCATAAGAATAAATAGGCCTCTATGAACTTGTTGACCAATACTTGGAAGTATTATCATAATGTACAAAAGTAATAAAAACTATGCACCATGGGTTCTTAGTCCCATACTATCATGAGTAAACCTAGAGCATATGCAGAATACACATGGTAAACTAGAAAACAAAACTTCTAGAGTACACTAGTGTAGGATACTACTCTGGGAACATCACACTATAACATGAATGCATCAAAAAATAAAACATAACACTATATCATAGGCAAGTGCCATGAAGAAAAATAAATCATCATAGCATCACAAGTGCACTTCTCAAATAATTATGCGGGCAAGGAGTTCTCTAATGTATACTCACAAACAAAAGTGTCTAAAGCCCATATGGCACATCAAATGATTATCACATAGTAATCATGACAAGTGCATAAAGACATTTCCAATTTAGTATAATGTCATACTTCCTACATCAAAGCTATATGATTTCATCCACAAGTGAAGGAATAGTAGTTAAAGCATGATCAATCCTAAAAAAATAATTAAAGCATGTATTCACACAAATGCTTATACAGTGGTCAAATTAATAAATGTAAAAAAAATAGAAGCATGTAATCACACAAGTGCATGGGAGTAGTCATAAGCAAGGTTCTAGAATTTATTACAATGTCAAAGTATGGTGAAAGCTTTTTATACACACAATCTACATACTAGTATTCATTGGTAATCAAATCCTGTAAGCAACTAATATCATGTTTCCAAAATAGGATGCCCAAGGCACAATTATATTGAGCTATATAAAAAATTAGATGATAACTTGCAGAGTTATGGATCGTATTCGATTCAGTACCTATATAAGTATGAAATGGTCTTCATGCATGTGTAAAATCAGATCATTGATATATGATCCATTCTATGTCTATGCCAAAGTAGTTTAAGATATACTAATAGGAGTGTAATGTTCATAATAGACCCTACCTGTACAAAATATACTGATCAGGATAAACTTAATTGTATATTGTATTTATGCTCCCAATGTGCTAGTAATCCTCATTGTTAGTTGGAGGAACTAGCTGTAATGCCATTTATTTCTCTAAAGTGCTGATGCAATGGTTTTAGATTCACTAAATGGTCATCTATCTAAAGTGTCATAACCACTGTATTATGATTAGCAAAGCAGTCCATATAGATACTGAAATAGTGCATATGTAGTTCCTCATAATAGAACTCGCGATGGTAGAAAGATGTGATCATGATAAAATTGATTTTGTAGATTCCCCCAATGAAATGGTGTACCCTTAATTTGGTGTCAGGCATTTCTGTCCATTTAGGATAGAAAATTCCTAATGATCTCTGCTCTACTACTCTGGTCAATCTCAAAACTCCACTCCTGGAAGATATCCTTACTATCTCTAGTAATTTATCTACTTGATCATTTTAGTATTGACTTAATCCCTTTAATCATGACTTGTACACCTATTATAAGATTAATTATTATATCACTAGTCCATTTACTCTATCCCTATTGCAATACTTGTATATCCACTCTAGTTACACTACTTAAAAATTATATGAATGCTTCATCCTTCAGTCATAATATCTCTCTAGATACTCTTCAGTTATGCATGTATAGAGCTTCAAAACACCACTCATAGATTGTTAGACTGATGACCATCTCAACAGCTCATATCTTGACTAGAGTAATCTTATCTTAGGCCACTCCAATGGTCAATTCTATACCAATTAATATATGTACTTAATGGATTGGAATATCCTCTATGGTTGTCCACTAAGGCATGAATTATATCGCATATAAACCTATATATTTATTTCTAAGACATATAATTACTCACATGATAACTTGGAACCTTCTAAAGATCTTCTGGCATGAGTAAAAATCCACTCAAAAGGAAGACTCTAAAATCTCATGTCTAAACTTCGCCTAAAGTAGCACTAAAATATTAATATCAACCCCTATACCTGGGTATGAATCATTTTGAGCCAAGTTTGAGGGTACATCATGTTGTTCCTGCAAATCAAGAGCCTTACAAATGGTAAGTTTATTACAAAACCTTCTTGATACAAGTAATTCAAATTATCCACCATATAGCTACATCCATGCAATATTATATTGCATATCTAATGTAAATAACTACATGATACTTTGATTCACTCAACTTGAATTAGTAGCCAATTTAGGTGGTGCTATTACATTTCACTTCAACCTAACTACTAATATTGATGCGTATGTCCTTTTTGCATACAAGGTTACAATTTTTGAAAATAATGGTGGTTGATCATAGAGGGTTTTGCACATGAACTAAAACCTACTATTTTACAAAAGATCAAGGATAAAATTAACATTGAAAAGGGTCCTATATATTACTATATCCCCATTTTCTATCCATAATAAACCATCCAACATAAGGGAAATCTCTAAATGGCATAGTCGTGTGTAATAATTCCTTCATCTACTACACCGAGATAGACTGTAGTTCTAGAATCAAAGATTTTAGCTTACTCCCATTAATATTTACCTAGAAAAATCATCCCATCTAGCTCTTGTACACCCATAATCAATTTATATCAACTATTTACGAGATGATGTAATTGCATCCATATTTTTATGGTTTTTCTATATTCCCAACATGTCACAGATACTTGGAATACATACTTATCAATATCATCTGCCTGACATGTACTATGCTAGATCTTGATATGTTGGAGCATGCCATTTATTATTTTGTCTTACTTTTTCTATTTTATAACATCTCTATCCTAGCATTAGGGCTCACCATTCATCAAATTTAGGATAAAAAATTATGTGAACCCCATTTTTTTAACACCTTCATCCTTATCCAACCCTCTTAGATGTGCCCTATACACAGCAATGGTAACATGCCTTCAATTACAAGCCCTAGTCCTCCTGCACCAAACACCAATTGATCATGGTGTGGCATATGTTACTAACCTCTAGTATGATTCCTTACTCTAATATGCCCAAATAATGGCTTATACCTTTTTTCATTTCAATGTATTCATCCTACACATCACAGATTTTATTCAACTTATGAATTATATATAATGATGCAATGCTCTCAGGTATCTATATGATTTCTACTGTGAGGGAAATTAAGGGATTGTATTAATGATAGTTTATACATATGAGTCTGATAACAAAATCCCATACCATGTATGCACAAGAGCTACCACTGTCCTACCCATATATCACTTGTTAATCTATATAGTATTATACTAATACATATTAACCTCCATTCCTACCATAAAGATATTGAATCTCATTCATTATGATGTAACTAACACCTCGTAGGTATTGCCTCTTTGGCCTTCATTTTACTTGTGATCAGTGTAACTATATGATATATCTTGAACCCGATACTTCACTGATGGCTATGTTATAATTGGCCCTGACTATAGTTAATTGCCCAATTATGAGAATGATTCAGCAGTGACAATTATGGTTTATAACATAATTCATCCCTTTAATCTCTAAGTTATCCCCTCTATTGGAAATGTTTCAATCAAAGCCTGAATGTTAAAAATCAATCACAATGGTGATATCTATGGTTTTCCTCTAGAGCCTTGAAATGAGTAAAATAATAATGTTGCATAGGATAGCATTTCCTTCTCATTTTAGTATGTGTAATGTTATAATCCCACCGTGCATTATTCATATTCTCTTCCTCTTTACACATGAAAGGATAACATTGAGTGTGTTCTCTCATCCTTTACCTAACTTGAAATGGAAAATGATCCACTAATTAATATATAGGGTTTCTCTCCTATTGAAATAAAGAATGATGCATATCATCTCTTGATCCTTACTATTTCTCTTTTACATGATACATTTGATAAATGTTTCAATAATATATCGATATCTTCCTAGTTTGAGGGCACATAGGACATGTTACAAATGATTATGTGCCCTACATAATATTTTCAATTCTATTGCGAAGTTATACACATGAATTCTTCCTTATTTAGTGGTTAGGTAAATGAATTACATACTTACTTGGTATTACGATAATTGTAAACTCTAGATATTATATGTGAATATTATGCCCCTAGCAACATATGATGCCCTTGAAAACTGGGCTATGTCCCCCCCTAGTGCTTCATATTGCCACGTGATTCATGATAGAATCCTAAATCCTGTCTTACCAACTAGGTGGAATAGTGCCTCAACTTATGTAGTGTGTAGATCATAGACAATGCATTGCACTTAATAATCCTATTTGTAATTTTTCTCTACTAGTGTCAAATTTCTACTGGAAAAACATAAGGGATGATAAATAATCCCCTCATTGGGTTGTGCTAGTACTTCTCCAATAGCATTCTGTGAGACATCAACATGCACATGGAAAGGCTTATCCCAAGAAGGAAAACATAGTATGGGTATTGTGACAAGCCTATCCTTTAAAGTGTCAAATGCCATCTATTGCACCTCTCCCTAATGAAAGGCACTCTTATGTTTTAGCAATATTTTCATACCCGTTAATGAATTTCCTGTAGTACCCCATATGCCCAGGGAATCCACACACTGTGCTTTGACTAGAAGGTTCCCCTAATCCCACAATAACTGCAACTTTTGTGAGATCCACTAATAGACCTTCTTTACATATAATATGTTCTAACAGGGTTCCAAATAGAGTAGCAAAGACAAATTTCTTAATGTTAAGAGATATCCTCAATTGCTGACATCTCTCAAACATCAGCCTCAAATTTTCACAATGGTCTTTCACCAATCCATATACATTCTAGTCATCTAGGTAAACTTGAAGAAATTTATGGATGAAGTCCTGAAATACTTGTACCAAAAAGTGCGAGAACACAGTAGGTGCATTCTTCAATCCAAAAGGAATAACTAAGTAGGAAAAAATTCCCCATTCATTGGCAAAAGTTTTCTTTCTTTGGTCTTCCTTTGCAATCCTAACTTGGTGATACCTTGAGAACCCATTCATGAAAGAGTAGACTTTACGCCTGGATACTCCCTCCAAAATCTCTTCAGTAAATGGGGTTAGAAAAGGATCAATGACACATACTGCAGTCAAATCCATGTAGTCAATATAGATTCTTATCCTCCCATCCTTCTTGATATTGATGACCATTGGGATTATCCATTTCGATTCTTCCACTGCCTCAATGATACCAAGTGCTATCATCTTTTCTATCTCTTCCTTAACCCGTACTTGAAAATTTGGATTCATACAATAAGGCCTCTTCCGAATCAAGAACACACCTTCTAATTACTTGTTTAATGATGCATCTCCAAAGGAATATACCATGTTCACGCACAAACTTGTAAGGTGGAATACAACTTATGCTCCCATAAGAAAGGTATAAACACTTTTGTGCTTCCCATCCAGGCCTTCTCACATGCTTGAACATGAAATGAGGTGGTCTCTTTCCCATGTTAATCTTGTATAACAGTGGGTGCATTGCTCCTGGAGAACCTTATAGAAAATTTGATTCTTACCTCGTGCCATTTTAGGAGGCTCTCTCGATGGGTGGCCCACCACCTTACTACAGTTCTAAGCAGGTTATAACTAAGCATTCCCCTTCTCGCATCCTCATTCTTCCACTGAGCCTCCATTTATTACAAGAAAATTTGAAGGTGTGCTCCTTTAGAGTAACTTGGAAACTTATTCCCTCCTATGTGCTTGAATGAATGTGCCTTTTTTTCCCTTGTCACAGATCCTCTCAAAATTTTCCCAATCAAATCATAAGTTCCATGCACCCAATTGTCACACGCCATGCCAGTGGTATCACTCAAGGATTGAACATATTCAAAATGGATGACTCCCTCAGTGGGATGAATTATCTCTGGATCTATGATGGAGCACCCATAGATTTTGTTGAGGAATTCCTCTCCTAAGGGATCAGTATAGGGCATTGACTTCCCATGTGTTAAAAGGAAAATCACCCTTTCTTCCTTTTTCTCGAAACTGATACACCCCTTGTTAAACCACAGGTCTGCATTGTTCTTATAACACCAAGAGCACCCAACTAATGTTAGGAAATTATCTGCCTCAGCGAGCGTCAAGACCTAAAAGTCCCCAGTGAACTTAGCCCCTTGAATAGTGATAACTGTATCCTTCAAGACTCCAATGGGAATTGCCTTTGTCTTGTTTTCCATATACAACACATTTGAATATGGTTGTAATGTGTGTCTTCCCTTTTGATGCCATGCATCTAAGGTGAGAACATTGACCTCCACTCCTATGTTGATGAGGATATTGCTTAGAAGCCACCCATCAGTAACTTCATTTAATGTAATCTCCTTATCATAGTTAAGGCTGTGAGGAGGAAGGTTTGTATGAAAATCCTACCTTTCACGCTATTCTTTGATGCATGGTACCTTTTCCCTCAGCCATTCTCCTAGCAAGGGAATAATATTCTCTTGCCTTAATATCCTAGATACGTCCTTAAAATCATCCAGGTCCTCCTTTGGAGCCTCGATATTATTCCTTTGCTCCAACATATTTGAGTTCTCCTTTAGACATTGGATCTCCCCTTACAAATTCCGAATCACATCCATAGTCTCTTGATACACTTCCTTTTAATGAGTAGGATTTGGATACTTTCCATCTACCACTCTTGAAACTAGTTTCCTTTATCTTGGCATCTCCTTAGCGCATGTGGCCTCTGCTTGTATCACCACATATATAGGTTCTAATCCTTACTCACGTGCCACTCTTAGCATCCACTACGAATCGACCTTCTTGATGCTTACCATCCCAACGCCTTTTTCCTTCCAGTGCTACTGGTTCATATGCTCATAAATCTCTAGACATTATTCATACTTATGTTTCTTTCTGCACCATAAGTATTGCAATAGATCAATACACTCACACTTGTAATGTTATGCAGATCCATAGCTATAACAAGTTCCTTAGGAAAATTCACTTCGTTCTCTTCCGTAGTTACTGCGACCAAAAAATACTCCGTAAAAACCTCTTCCACATGCTCCTCCATCTGCATGCCCTTAATATCGATGACCATCATCCTTGGAACTACTTGCAAGACTAGTCTGGCACACACCAAGATCAATAACATCATGAATCTGGTCAATCAGTCTGCAATCCTTAGTATCATGGGTTATAGAGGTATAGATCTTGCAATAGTAAGAAACATTATTTTGGATTACATGTTGTAGTAGAGGGCACCTACTTGCATCATGGTCCCCATGGAAAATATCATAGTCTACTACCATAGTGTGTACCAACTTCTGAGGGAAACTATCCTTTGTATTCCCTTCCACTTCACAGTCTGTAAACCAAAGCCCTTTAAAAACCTCATGTACTGAGTTTGTAGACAACTTCTCCAACTTCTTGGCCATTGCAACAATCTAAGCTTCCAAAAATGAGATGACACCAGTATCAATGCTCATAATAGCCTTAGCATGTAGGGAAGCTTCAAATATCTCACATGGGTCTGTGAAAGTTTTTTGTAACAATGCCCTTATAAACCATGTTATCAATCCTCCAAAAAACCATTGAGCATGTTGAGAAGGGTGAATGTCATAGGATAGTTTTGACAAGAGAGTTTTGAACTACACATCGTAATCCCACACACTCTCTGCCATTCCTTGTTGAATTTCCTTTAGGGTTCTCATACTCTTCTACTCAAATTAAGGGATACAAAACTTTTCTAGGAAGGTGTTATTCAATGCAGTGTAGTCTACCACCGTTTGATGAGGGTCATACTTCCGGTACCAACTATGTGCATCCTTACAATGTTGTTGCAACCTGACTTACCTTCTGCTCTAGGGTAGTGTTCCCTTTTGCATGCCATAGTAATTCACACTCATGCACATTCTTTGCAACATCTTTAATACCCATGTAGTCTAGTAAGCACAAAGACATATCAAAAAATACTTGTGGAGGTGGTTAAGGCCCTTGTCCTTCTGATCTAGAGCCTTGGTTCCCTCCGGTGTTTTCTCCTCAACTAGATCCACTGGATTAACTAGGTCTTGTTCCTCCTGACCCACTTGATCCTCCAGATTTGTAAGGTCCACCAGATCCACCTCCTGCAACCGATAAATGACATGAAGTGGTCGTGCCTAGTGTTCTCAACATCCCACTGAACTACGTGCTGATGGTTTGTGATATTGTCCCACTGTTAGTTGTGTTTCCCACACCACTCCCAGATGTGGTACCCAAAACTTTTGTATTTGCACCTTTTCAAAAAATTCCTCCAAATACCAGAATGGTTTGTGCAGCCATGAATGTTTTGAATGATAAATTATATCTCATGGGCGTAGATCGGTTACTCCCATTGATACCAACTGGGTTAACAATACTTCTTCCTTGATTTGGAAAACCAAGCACTAGGGGTTGGTCACTAGGTGGGTTTAGATACACACTGATGACTCTCCTTTCTCCATGTGATGAAATCTCATCAGAAGTTGAAGAAGATTCTCTAGCGTAGTTTCCAAGATGGGGTAGCATAGATAACTTAGGTTCCACATCCTCTACATGAACCTCAACTCCTTCCCGCAATGTTTTCCTCCATAGATTTATCACACTTGAAACTTCACATTATCTAGTAGTCTCCCTTCACAAGATTCACTATACTTGAGTCATCTCTCCTCCCTTTCATTCTCTGCTGTAATGTATGCAATCTTCCTCCACCATAACTTCCTCACCAAACGCTCAAAGAAGCTTAGCCAACCATGGGAAATGCCTCTAAACTTTGGGTAAGGACCAAGATCTTCATAGCCAAAGGAATAACATGCAAAAATGATCCTTTGGTCTCGCTCACAAACTCAAACTCAACAAATTCTGGGTAAGAATAGATAGAAATAACATATTCTAGAGTATAATTGGTTAACACTCCTTTCCACCAGTGATCAACAACATGTTACAAAGTCAGATCTACATCCTACAGCCTCTGATAATCATCTTGGGTCCATACGCATGATCTGTACTACCAACTCAATCTCGATGCATATGTTGAAATCTGTTCATATAGTTCTACTAGAAAACAATAGAAAAATGTCTCGTACAACTCATGGTACATGTTCTCTACTACCCATATATGTGCATTGAACTCAGGTTCAATGCTGAATCTTTGAGTAAAATCATCTTCCATGCTCTTGAACTATGTTTCAACACTTTCCAAGGTCAGATGTTTAGTCATCACACATCACAGGGACCGATATGTATGCCAGTTCTCACAACAACATCGAAAAGAGGTCCCAGAAATGGAACCAAAATGTAGTCATTTTTGTACCCTTAGAACAATAGTCTAATCCCATGCAAACTGACCTATCACCCAGTGGGCACTGGGCACTCATCCGAGGCATGGGCGGGTGCTGAGCCCCTCCTTTATGCGATTCTTGTGAGAATACATCATCTATGATAGATACTTAAGTGCAAAAGAATGGAAAAGAACCATACATCATTCAAATAACTTAGGATGGGTTTTCATATCAAATATATCCATAAAGGAAAAGTATATAGCATTATACATAATTGATTCACAACACAAAGGAAATACACTAGGATTTATGCTCATGAACACATATATGCTTTAGAAAAAAAACTTATTTTTATATTAATGAGTTAAGTAACCACATTACATTCATTAATGCCATAACAGACCCATATAATAATGTAGAGCAAAGTCATGCATTGGAACTAGACTACGTCCTTCATATTACAAGGATAAATATAGACCCATCCCTCTAAATATGTCATCACTGCTATATTTTCTCTAATCCCAACCCATAGAATCTTCCATCTTATTTCTTCATAGCTTTGCCTCTTTTCCACCGCACTGCTCTCTCTGAATCTCCTCTCTACTATCCGTGCACCTATATATATATATATATTTAACTTCACTGTCATGCCTTATATGGTAACAGATTGACTTCTAAGTGTCAAAGTGGTCCTCTAATAGAGCATGCCTCCTTTAATCTGATCTCTCCACTTTTGGCAATGATTTCCTTCTGGATCCTTCCACTGTATGCATGGAATATTCCATTCTATATCCTATAGATGCCAAGCTAGCACCTTATCCGCTCCACATACTAGACAGGTCACGCTTTCCTCATGTGTTGTCTAGAACATTCGAATATGGCTACTTCACAAAACCCCATCTTGTTTTACATGTACACGCTGTGTGTTTTGCTAAACCCTACTAGAACAATGCCCTGTGCGTCTTCAACCCGCACACCCTTCTTCAAGTAGGTCTCACACACCCATGTGCCTTCTTGTACTTATAAAATATTCTAGGGCTCAAAAATGACATCGTGAAGTTTTGATCTTAGTAAAATATTCATAACCAATATCAAAAAAACCTATAACAGTGGCTAAAACCCATGAATATGAGAGTAGAAAATCAGCCTGTAATGGCTTAAAAACAAGATTATAGGTAACCAATACCCAACTCATATAATCATATACAAAACATGAATATCTCAACACTTAACTAAATGTCTATATCATAACTTCCCTAATAATAAATCCAAGATAAAATACAAACATGCTGAACAATGTATTAACCCACTAAAAAAGTATGGGCCAAATTCAACAAAAAAATGAGACACATAGTTGAAATATAAAACATTAAATTGTCAATATTCATTCAAATATTCCTCAACGAAGTATCCAGATAGGGGGAAATATAACCATTCATGTTAAACTCAATGAGATAATCCTTAAATCTCCCAACAAAATCCTTCAATTATTTTCTCCAAAACCCAAAAGACTAACTCGAATGCACAACAAGAAATAACCTAAAATCATCCATGAATATAAAGGTTAAATCCTCCATTATTACCTTCCCAAAATATCTCAACAAACTAATAGAATGAGAAACACATGCAACATCTTGAAGGAGAGAAGGAAGATCTCGACATGCATGTAAGAAAGGTTTAAAATGAAAAACAAGTTTTTCATTGTAGCTTCTAGAGGAAGCCTCCCCATCCTTGAGATCCATGGGATAATTTAAATGTAATTAATATGTTTAGGTGCCACATAGTGGCCTTCCTGTCAACCTTCACTTCCCACTTGTCGTTTCCCTTTAATTTCCAACTTAATGGATATGAGCGGTCATAATATTAAATTCAAACTATACTTGCATGGGATGTGATTCGACCTAACCTCCCATCCAATAAACTATGCAAAATATAATTCATAACTTAGTCAAATTTTAATATTCATAATGCAACCAATACCAATAACCAGTTGACTATAGTCAATTTGGTATGATATAAACAAACAAAATAAGGCCTTAACCTATTCTTAATGATTTAATTCAAATAAATCCAGAAGTCACAAGTATGATCAATCCCATATAGCATAAAAATCATGCATACTAATATGGTATAACAACATAACCAAGAAATATTTCATTAACCAGTCATACTCATACCCCCTAGCCAAGGGAATCTTAACTACTATAAAAAAAAAATTCCATCATGTAAAATGGTTAGTATGATTATGAAAATAGTGTATCAATTGATCTAACTTAATATCTAAATGATGATCATAATAAACACTTTATCATAATAATATATAGTAGTTTAATAATTAACGTATTCAAAAAACAATTGTATCATTAAGATACTTGTACTTATTCGAGACCAAATTTTACCTATTCCGTTGGAAGGTTCTTTCTCTCTATTCAATAAATGATCGTCAATGTCCAAAGAGTTAATACACTTAATAATAATCACCATTTCCACATAATGAAATAATACATTGAATCCATGAATAATTTATACCATACATGCAAATTATTACTTCCAACAAGAAGTGAGTTACAATATCAATAGAATATATAACAACAACAAGGCATCTAAACATGAAATCATCAAAATCAACAAGATTATAACTCAACACACAAGAAACAAAATAGGGTAATAACGTAACACAAATTGCAAGTGCTTGGAGGCTAGAAATTTTACACGGTCATCTTCGCAACTATGAGTAAGCATGTTTATCCTTTTTAGGGTAAACTTGCATACACCTAGCTACGATATTGGTTAGGTAATGCTTCTCACTCCTAAACCATTGTTAATCTCATTACATTGTTAATACATCTTGTGATAATCATGAAATGAAAATGTGGGATGCAACACTTTTTATTATTTTCAATTAGCTTCCTTTGGGTAATAAATTTCTTGTGCTCTTTCCTTTTGATATCTTACTTCATCCACTTTTACATTTACAATCTCAAAAATCTTGTGCAATATTTTATTATATTATCTATAGGCCTTGCATCTTAAAGAGTAACCAAGGAAGATACCTTCATCAGATATGGAGTCAAATTTTCCCACATCCCCATCATCCCTTCTTATGTAAAATTTTCTTCCAAACACTTTGAAGTACTTAACTGTAGTTGATATACCCTTCCATAGTTCATAAGGTGTTTTACTATTGTTGATTCGTATTTACCCTCTGCTCAGAATGTAGACTACTGTATTAATGTATTCTATCTAAAACATGTTTGATAACTTAGATTCATTCAACATTGTTATTTCCATCTCTTGAACAATTTGATTCTTTCTTTCAACAACTCCATTTTTCCGTGGAGTCCTAGCAGCTGAGAGATGTCTTCTTATTCCGTGATGCTCACAAAATTCTTAAAATTCATTTGAAGTAAATTCTCATCCTTGATCCAATCTCAAGAAATTGATTTTCAGAATAATTTCATTTTCAACTAAGGATTTTAATTCCTTCAACTTCTCAAATGCTTCAGTTTTCTCCTTTAGAAAAGTAATCCATGTCATTCTAGAATAATCATTAATTAGCAACACAAAATAACTTTCACCTTGTAAAATTTTTGTCCTTGTGGGCCCATAGAGGTTTGTATCGATAAGTTATAATGGTATTGATGTTGAGCACTCCTTTGATTTAAAGATTTCCCTTGTTTTTTTTCCCATGTTGACACTTCTTGTAGATAGTTTTTTAAGGCTTAACAATCCTTGGCATATCCCTTATAGCTTTCCTAGTGCAATTTTTTACTATATTATCAAATTTTATATGACCCATTATTATATACCATAACCAACACTCATTTGTGTGTCACATGTAACATTTTCCTCCTTTGATCTCACTAAGGATGTAAAGGTTATTAGTTGTTATGCTTGCATCTGCAACTAGTTTTCATGTACTCTCCTTCTTGATTTCACAACCTTCATCATGAAATGTGAGGCTATTTCCATGATAACACATTTGAATAACACTTAGAATATTATGCTTCAACCCTTCAACATACATTCTCAAATTTTTTTTTCCATTATTAAGGCGAAGAGTACCTTTACCAGTTATCCTTGATGTAGTATTATCTCCAAATTTTATTATACCCCCATTTACTTCTTTCAAAGATAGGAATTTTCTCTTGTACCCTATCATGTGGCTTGAGCAACCGCTATCAATGTACCATTGATTTCCTTTTTTGATCATGTAAGGTTGTTTATATAAGAATATATTTCTCCTTCGTTTCTTGCTCCTGCTTATTTTTCTAAACCTTTTACAGTTTCTTTCTTTTCTTTATCCATAACTTCCACTTTCTTTTTCTACCAAGGATGTTCCAAAAAATCTCTTCTATAGAATTGTGTTGTATGTCAATAGTTGTGTCACTTATAAAACATAAAATTTTAATCCACTAAAGGAGAAAATTAATTATAGTTTCTATGTGAGGACCCATAATGACTTATGTTCTTGTTCCAACCAAAAATTTCTTGCACGAGTCCTATAATCTATTACTTTATGACCAAAGTGATTGCGTGAAAATCAATAACCAAAGAAAGAGTTTTGAAACTTGGTCATCTGATATTTCTTTGGAGAAAAAGATCTTCTTATTTTTTCCTTTCTGTATTTGGGAGGAATGCTGGTATTCTGTGGAACAAATTTTCTTTCTTCTTGCTAATTTCATTTTTGATGGGATTTTTGAGGGCATCTGCATATCTTTTTGGATTTTCTTCATTTAACTTCTTTGGTGGATCTTTGGGATATTATTTAGTACTCATTTGATTTTATTTGTATCTAAGACCGGTCTTGATAAATGGTGACCTTTGGCCATTGTATATCATCTATATTTTAGTAATTTTTCAAACTTGAGGCTTCTGTTCAACTTAGTAGTTGTTTTCTCTAGTTCCTTCCTTACTGAAACAATTTTGGACTCTAGCCTCTCACAATTTTATTGTTTTGTATTCAATTGTATACTAACCTCTTTCTCTATTATTTTTGCCTATTCAAGTTGAATCTTTAGGTTAATGATAATTTTTCCTTTTTAATCACAATCCTCTTCTTCATATTTATGAAGTTGTAACTTTTGTTTTAGATTCTTTTTCTTAAGCTTCTTGATATCATTTAGGGCATAAATGATTTCTTATTTTAGATCCACTTCCCTATCTATTTATACATTTTATTCCTCTTCTGAATCATTCTTTTCTTTTATTTTTTCTTCAGTTTCCAAGATATCCCCTTTAGGTTTTATTGCCATGAATAGAATTTATTCTCCATCACTAGTGGAGATACCTTTTTTACTCTCTTTAGATGAGATAATTTCCTATTTTGAATAGAGTTTTTTCTTGTGCTTATGAAAGTTATTCTTTTTCTTAGGTTTTCCCTATTTGTAGCTCTTTTTATATTGATGATGTTTGCTACCTCTCTTCATATTATGATATTATTTATCATCACCATTTTCACTTTCTACATATGGAAATTTAGTGGTAAAATTTCCTACTTTTCCACAATTAAAGAATTTAAAGGGAAATTCACCTTTGTACTTTCTGGATTCTTTCTTAAGCTTCCTTACAAAACGAGGTTCCTTTTCATCTGATTCATTTTTGGAAATATCACATGGCTTGATAGTTTTTATTCTTCATCATATTTGAGGCTCTAAAGTCTACCTCTCACTTTGATGATTTATTCTTTTTGGGTCTCATTTCATATGCCATTAGGATCCCATATAATCCATCCAGTATTAGAGTATCTAGATCCTTCATTTCTTTAATAGCAGAAAATTTGGCATCAAACCTCAAGGGAAGGGACCTTAACACATTTTGCACAATAATTACATCTTTAAATTCTTCTCCAATACCTCTTATGGTGTTGATGATTTCATCCACATGAAGAAGATATGTTGTAATGTTATCTTCATCTTTCATTTTGCAAACTCCCGAATTGTTTTCTAGGAGTTTAAAGTCTATATTTCTTCACTTTTTCATCTCCTTCATAGATATTATTAATTTTGTTACATATTTATTTCACTGATTCACAATGCATCACCTTGAAAAACTATGATTCTGATAGACCAAAAAATATTGCATTCATAATTTTTACATTGTTTTCAATATCCTTCTTTTCATTTGTATCTATTGGTGAAGAGGATGGATCTATATAAATTCTCATAAATGATTACTAAAAATTAAAGCCAAGAACCATCAGATAACTTTAAAATTTTATGCTAAAAAATGTATAGTTTGTTTTGTCAAACAATGGATCACTATTTGAGGAGAAACCTTCTTGACTAGCTGTTGGTGCCATTTTTGAGCTTGCACCATGTTGCCCTAAATTTTCCTTTATTTTACATGCTCTGGAATTTTTTTCTCTCAAATTAGTAGTCTGTAAATTTTCCCCCTCTTGCTTGGATGCTTCGAAATGCTCACAAACTTCTTGTTTTTCCCCAATTTGAATGAAATCAATGTGTGTGCCCTGTTTTATGCCCTAATTTTTCCAAATCCATGGGTGTCTTCCATTTTTTCTTTTTTCCTAATTGTGAAAGTTCAAAATTTATTGATTCACACTTGTATGCCATTGAAAATCCAATTCCACAATAAAAATGCTTTGAAAACATGTTTCAGTTGGTTCAATTTCGATAAATTTGTCATCCTTAGCGAAAAAATCAAATTCTAAGGCATCCCTAGAATTTTCTATGTTTCGACAGCCAAACAGGTGTCATTTTCTAGTCATTTTCATCTTCAACATTCATAGGTGTCGTTGGAAATTTCTAAATTTTTTGACAGTCATATGGGTGTCCTTTGCCCATCAAGTTTTAGCTCAAAATCTTCTCCTACATGGCTTGTTCTAATTTGACAAGGATCGGCAGATCATTTCTAAAAAGTTAATGTTTTTGTGTTTTTGGAAAAAATTGCAAGTTGCTCTTATAGCTCTGTAGGTCCCAGAGGAGGTACATGTGTGGCAAGCAGAGTGAAGGAAGATGAGTGGGTCTTATTGTGCCTTAAGGCATTTTAAAAAAAGGAAATAAAGTGCAAAGAAAATGCCTAGGGCCCGCAACGAATCAAAGGGTGACACATGGTAGTTAGAAAAGTCAAAACAGTGGAGGGACGGAGCTGCTAAGCCACGGTGGAAAAATTTCCTTTGGTGAAAAGGATTTAAAGCATGAAATGAGAGCGTAAGACCTCAGCGAATCACAGGTGGACACGTGTCACATTTACATCAAAGGTGGGAATGGAGGCTGGCAGAAGACTTAGAGATTTTTTGTCTTTTTTGGCAAAGGATATGAAAATGTAGGAATAAGCCAAAACCCTGCAGCAAATCACAGAGAGACATGTGGCAGGGTCAGAGGTGGAACTTTGGGCCTTAGGATATGAAAATGAGGCCACAGCTCCATCAATGGTCACAATTGAGCCACGTGTATGGCTCAGATCAAAAGAAGGGATTCAGGAGTGTCGGGTCTTTATGGGAAATTTAGATTTTATCTTATAAAGGTAAGAAATCAAAAGGATGAACATAATCCCACCACCAATCAGTGACCAACACGTGTTAGGGATAGAATCAGAGGTGAGGGCCCACAGAGATAATTTGGAAAAATTTCCTTTTTTCCAAAAAAGGTGGAAATGTGCAGAATTGGTCCGTGATTCTAATGGAGCCCACTTTAGGACACGTTTCAGGTCTGTTTTCATGAGGCAGATATGTAGGGATATTTTGGAATTTTTTCCTTTTTCCAAAAAAGGTGGAAATGTGTAGAATCGAGCTACGATTCCGCTGGGACCCACATTGGGACACGTGTCAAGATCATTTTCTAAGGGCGGAGGGGTGGAGAAAAATCTCAAATTTTTACATTTTTCCCCAAAATGTTAAAATGTCAATAAGTTATCCCAAGCCCATTTCCAATCACATTATGACATGTGGAGGGCTCAGATTAAAGGATAAAGGAAGATCAACGATAACTGTGCATTTTTCGGTTTGGCCGCCATTTGAGCTGCAGGAAGTTTGGAGATGAGTTTTTTGCATCAATTTTCATCAAATTTTTGGCAAATTCAGGTCATTTGTTCCTAAAAGGACCAATGCAATTGGTTTTTAGAATCAATTTGAAGATCATATATGTTTTTGAGATGAATTTTTTCCCTAACCCGTCCAAAAACGTAAAACAACAGATCCAAAGCTTATAGAGGAAAATTTGGAAAGTGTAAAGGTGAAATGATGAAAGAGGAGCATGCTACATAAAAGAAGGAGGACAAATGTGCTCCCAGTTGAAATTATGATGCAAAAATCCTCAATGATTCACCTTTTTTTGAAACACCTAGCAACTTTTGTTGTAAATATGTTAAACGTCCCTGTCTATGAATCATGATGGAATCTTGTAACAAACTTGATGCTTGACATATTATTTTCTTAGGAAAGAGGGCTTGGATGTAAAAAACTGTTCTATAATGCATGTTTTTTGACATGTAAGAGGTCAGGAAATTGAAAATCATGAGAAAATTTTAAGAGAAGCTCATCTTCTGAGAAACCCTACAAAAAACATGGTTAATGTATTCTGTGTTAGATCTTCATTCATGTTGAGTTGGTTACAAGTGTATAGCCATCACACAGCTTTAAGATTGTTCCTGAAACTCTCCCCTGCTGATGAATCTAACAAGATTTTGAATTAATCTATGTTATTTTTGGCAATATGATGTTTGTTATCATGTTTAAATGTCTACAAAAAGTTTTCCTTGTTCTTGTTGCAATCTTGCATTGAAATATTTAGGAATCACACAAATCTCAGCCTTATTGATAGTTTAGTGGAATTTGTAATTTCATTTTTTAGAAGAGCTTTTGTCTGGCATTGAAAATAAGTAGTTTAAAATAAATTCAACTTCATTTGTTGACAGAGATTTCTTGTAAGCCTTTGGGGGTACCTTAGGCATGATTTGATCAGAGATTTTGATTTTTAATTGAGTCCTTTAACTCAATATTTTGTTTTGAGGTCTCAAATATTGTGTGAAGAGT
The DNA here is from genome assembly GCA_019776745.2 of Taxus chinensis. Lineage (NCBI taxonomy): Eukaryota > Viridiplantae > Streptophyta > Pinopsida > Cupressales > Taxaceae > Taxus > Taxus chinensis. Next base: position 429,857,878 of record CM034151.1, read on the forward strand.
GCAAACCTGGGCCTCCATTTGTGTATCTCTTTTGGTTGAAAAAACATCTTGACTATTTTGAAGCATTTTATCTAATAGTTGTTCAAATGTTGTAGAGGTTGTCAAATATCTTACATAGTCAATTTTTTCTTGTCAATATCCCACCAAAAATCATTCTAAACAACTAATCCTACCCTGTTTTAACCTTTCTTTGACCTCTATACCCACAAAATATCAAAATCCATTTGCTAAAGTATGCACAAAAGATCAGGATTTTAAATGTCTTCAGTAACCCTTGCCTTGCATTGAAAGTATCTCCATAATCTGGAAGTGACAACTTGTGAAAGTAAGATTTAGAGTGTTGATCATATTTTTCCAAGGCCATTTTCATACTATTTGCAAAAATTGAGGGATATATTCATCTCCTTAACCATTTGAGGGTTACAAAATAGGTCCTCTTACCTTGGTTGAAAGGCATAACCTAAAACAGTTAGGATAAGATCAATTCCTATTTGAGTGCTATCCATCTCTCCATAAATCTGAGTGCCAGTAAGATCACATCCCCCTAGATAAAAAATTACATACATAATGATCTATCTGTATTCAAGCTTCATGCCATATCTCTGATGCTAATCAGATTGAAAAGGAGAATAAATTTGGGTACCAACACTAGTGGGGCCATTTTCGGGGACATTCTTAGTTCAATCTGATCCATGTGCTTACATATTTGAGATATTTGAATGCATATCAAACCATGGTAATGTCTCTTGCAATTTTTGTTTGCAATATATTATTAAAGCATCATTCTATAATTAGATTTGCATAGTGTATGCAAACGTTTCAAACTCTATCTGTAATTTTATCATTTTCCAGTAGTAGTTACACTTCATTTGCATTTATGGTTGATAGATTCAAGAAAAGGAAGGTCTTATATATAAAGTTTGGAAATATTTTCAGTGCTGATAGGTATTTGAAAGAGTATTTTAGTGCATCTGGACAACTAGGGTGAAAGTCCTTAGTGGTGACTTGATGCTGATTTGATCTTGATGAATACTAGTGTCTTAGCTTTCTATCATTTATTTTTGTGTTGCTAATCTCTAAAAAACTGGAAGGGAGAAGATATCTCTTCAGGAGGGACACAAGTAGAAATTTATTTCAAGAATTGGGAAAGACACTTTTACAAGAAAGAAAATTTTGGAAGGTTGTTGAAGGTCAGACATCAGGAAAAGGTATATCCATTGATGAGAGAGATCAACCTTTGGTAGAGTATTATCATGCTTCTTCTAGTGATTTTGATTCAAGCAATATTCTCACAAATTTGTTTACTTTAACTAGTGAAGGTCCTTCTGTTGTACCTGGTAAGTTATTTTCTCAATTTGCACTTGTGTGCTTCAATTCAAATAAAAATTTCCAAGAAATCAACACCTAGAGAGTACCAATTTTGTGAATCACATTCCTGTGCCCCAAACATCTCTCATCCATCATTTTGTTTCTCCTCCAAGATCACCACCTCAAAATAATATGGCTCAGCCTAGACCTCTATTTTTTGTTAACACCATTGGTACTATAAACTTTAGAGGAATGGATGGTTACCCAAACGATGTCCCACAAGATGTAAGGAATAGGTTGCCAAAGTTCCAAGGTAACAATGCAATAACTGGTGATCAACACCCAAATTTTTTTGTTAACATGATGGACTTTGAGATTGAGCATGAAGATGTGTACAATAAATTGTTCATTCATAGACTATAAGAGGATGCAAGGGATTGGTACAAGGATCTTCCTGATAATTCTATTGATTTATGGACTAAAATGTAGAATGCATTTAGATTGCAATATGGTGACAAAATTGATCCTAGGTTTCTATTGTTTGAATTTGAAAATATCAAGAAGAACCCCAACGAATTAGTTCATGACTTCAACACAAGGTTTAAATTTTTTTTGAGAAGGATTCCTGTTAATCTGAGGCCTTGTGATCAATCTTGTTTAATCAAATATGTAGATGCATTTGATAAGAAGGAAGCCTACTACTTAAGAGATAAAAACCCTACTAATTTGAGGCAGACCTTCACCATGGCACTATAGATTGAAAACAATATCAAAGCAATTGGGATACCTCTCAAGAGAGATGGTGTAAAGTTGATAAACCCTGAAAAATCTCTAGCAAGAAAGAGTGTAGACTTGGAGGAAGCGGTGAAAAATTTGGAAGGGGCTATCAAAGAAATCTAATAAAAGTTAGCTCGGGAAGAGAAGGGAATTTGGTAGACTTCACAAGGTCAGAAAAAAGCACAAAACCATGACATATTTTCCAATCATCGTAGGGGTGACCAGAGATATGATGATAGAGGAAAAGGACCCATGGGGTATGTAAATAGACATACTCAAGCATGTGAAGGAAGAGTGTTACCTAATCCCCTAACTACTAGGGATGTTGCTGTTGAGGAAGTTGTTGATATTGATTGGTGTGATAGGTGTTTTCTTCCCCATCCTCCATGTGAAGTGGACCAGCAAGATGGTGAAGCTAATAATGATGATGGTATTGATGATGATATCTACATGGTGGGATGTTCTTCAAGCTCACAAGAAGTAGCAACATTAACTGAGGTAATAAGTGCAAGGAAATATGTAACCTTTCTGGATTACATCAAATGGGTAGAAGTCCTTCTTCCCTCTCATACTCTTGAGGTAGATGTAGTGCAATATTTTGAGATTCCTAACAATGAATTTGAATACTTAAGAGGTTTGATGATTAAGAAGTATGATGGTGGTATCCCTGCTGAGGAAGATAGACAATTGTTAATGAATGTTGTTGTGGCTCAAGAGAAAGAGTATAAAACTAGGAGCAAGCTTGTTAAGGGAGTTGGGCCTCAAGCCAAACCTAAAACACCCTTGCTTACAAGTATTCATAAAGAAGCTCTTAGAAGAGAAACACCTGCCAAAAGCTCTATTGTCCCAAGAAAAAAATTACAGTCCTCCTTATGCCCAAACTACCAAGGATCCCATGCCATCTAATGAATATGCTTGTCTCCATTCCAATGTTACCTTGCCAAAGAGGGTTCCATATGACATAGCCTAGGTATTGAGCCAAATCAAAGTGAGTGTTCTAGTCACTAATTTGTTTAGGATTACTGAGCACAAGAAGAGAGCATTTGAGTACTTGGGATTGAAAGAGGAGAAGAGTACCCCAAACAGAAATGTAAACATTGTTGAAACTCCTCATCAAATCATTGCAGACCTTGAAACACCACCAACATTATAGGATCTTGGAGAAACACCTGAGGTATACTTGGGGACATCCTTGGTAGATTCCTAATTGAATGTTGATCCATTCTTTACAAGTTTGATCATAAAGGATAGACTACTTCATAACTGAATTTTTGATTCCAGTGCATCATGCAATGTCATGCCTCTAGAAGTCATGAATGAGTTGGATATCAAAGTGATAATAGCCTATGGAAAATGTACTGCCATGGACTCAATATAAGTGTCAGTTGTTGGGTGTGTTGAGCGTTTGGTGGTACAACTTGCATCTTATCCTAGGAGGAATTTAAAATTGGATGTTGTGATTGTTGATTGCCCTACCAAATGGGGTATGTTATTATCAAGGAAGTGGGCTGTAAGTGTTGGAGGGAGTGTCCAAATGGAAATGTATTTCTCCACTATTCCCATTAAAGGAAGCTTTGTAAAATTATATGGAGAGAACAAAATGTTGCATCTAATTGAGGATCCAAACAATGCTTCTTATGAAGTATTATTTGCTGATGTTGATGTTGATAATTTTATTGCGTTTGTTGATGGAAAAGAACACAGGATGGATCAGTCAAAGTTCCTTGAATAGGTAGGTTCTCCTTGGACCTTCCTATTTGATGGAGCTTGCTCCAAATTGGGAAATGGTGCTAGTATAATTCTGATTTCTACTAGCTTAGAAGAGTTTGTTTTCTCCTTCAAGCTTAATTTTGAATGTACTAACAACATTGATGAGTATGAAGCCTTGTTGTTGGGTCTGAGAATTACATGGAAGTATGGTGTCAAGGACATCATTGCAAAAGGATATTCAGAGCTAGTTGTCAATTAAATAAGAAAACTATATGCTACAAAAATCAGCGGATGAAATAGTACAAACATGCAGTTTGGGATCTAATTGAGATGTTTGATTCCTTCAACATTGTGCATCATGATAGAAGTTTCAATGCTGAAGCTGAAAAGTTGGTAGTGTTGGGGTCAAGATTTGTAAATTGTACCATTTCACCTTATTGTGAGTACAATATTGAAGTGTTAACTAGGCCAGTTGTCCCTGACAACATCAAGCATTGGAAAGTGTTTAATTATGATGCTCAAGTGAAAAGGTTCTTAAAAAATCAAGGTGAGTTTACAGATCAGAATATTGATTTGGAACCATTGGTTTGTACTGTTGATGGGAAAGAAACCTTTTTTGGCAAGGATATCATTCAATTGAAGACTAACACCATCCCTAGAGGGTTGGTTGCTCTTGAATTAAATCTTAGCAATGATGATTATGTAATCAATAGAAACATGTTTGCATCTAGAGATGTTGAAGAGCATGACATGGGAGCAATGGAAAAACCAAGGAAGATTTGGTTAGGAAGTGGTTTAAACAAGGAAGAAAAATAGTCCTATGTTTAATTATTGAAGAAATATTAAGACTATCTTGCCTGGTCTTATTCAGAACTGAAAGCATACATAGAAGACTTGTTTTAGCATGAGATTCCTTCTGAAACAAATGCCAAACCATTCAAACAAAAGCAGAGGCCAATTAATCCACTCCTCTCCATGAAAATTCAAGATGAATTAAGGAAACTGAAGGAGGGAGGGATCATTCATCCCACAAGGTATTCATCTTGGGTTGTAAACCTTGTGCTAGTCAAAAAGAAAAATGGAGATATCAGACTTTGTGTAGACTTTAGAAATCTGAATAGAGATTCATTGAAGGAAAATTATCCTTTGTCAAACATAGAAAACATGCTACATTTAGTGACTGGATCTGAATTGTTGTCCACCTTGGATGGTTTCTTTGGCTACAATCAAGTTGTTGTTAAGGAGTACAAAAGATTTAAAACTGCCTTTCCACTCCTCAGGGAACATATGTCTATGTAAGAATGCCTTTTGGTCTCATGAATGTTGGAGCTACCTTCCAAAGAGTAATGGATGTTTCTTTTGTTGGTTACATAAATGAATTCATTGTAGTTTATCAAGATGATGTGACTGTGTTTTCAAGGAGCAGAAAATATCACTTGCAGCACTTGGAAAGAATGTTGATCAGATGTAGAGAATATGGAATTTCTCTCAATCCAAAGAAGTGCCATTTTGGAGTGCAAAAGGCCACGTTTCTTGGTCATATTGTTTCAAAGGTTGGTGTCATGATTGACCCTGAGAGGGTAGAAGCAATCAACAAGGTTATAATTCCAAGAACAAAGAAGGGCATCCAATCCTTCTTTGGGTAGATCAATTTCATTAGAAGGTTTGTGTCTAATTTTTCTAAATTGACTCTTCCTATTACATGTGTGTTAAAGAAAGACCTAATTATCAAATGAGAAGAGGCTGATATTCATGATTTTGAAGTAATTAAAGAAGCATTGAAACATGCACCTATCTTAGTAGCTCTAAATTACAAGAATCCTTTCCAAATCTTCTCTTTTACTTCTGAAAATACCATTGCATTTGTTTTGCTGTAAAGGGATGAAGATGGGTTGAGAGGCCTATTTCCTTCTTTAGCAAGGCTTTACAAGCTACTAAGTTAAAGTACACAATCATGGAAAAACAAGCATTTTCCTTGGTGAAAGCAGCAAAGGTTTTCAGGCCTTATATCTTAAGTTCAAAAGTTGTTTCTTATGTTCCCCACACAATGGTAAAAGACATCTTATCAGAGATGGATATCTCAAGAAAAATATGTAGATGGGTAAAAAAACTAGAGGAGTATGACATGGACATCCAAACTACAAAGTTAAGTGAGAGGTTTGGGTCTTGCTAAGCTCATGGCTGAGAGCAACTTGTAGACTATGGAAGTGAATGAAGTAGAGGAAGAAAGGGCATATGTTCTTGAGAACTTGGTAAGTTTCGAGTGGTACAAGGATGTAATATTTTAACTCAGACACCTATGCTGCCCTGATCATTTGAATAAAAATAAGAAAAGAGCCCTCAAGTTGGCTTCTCAAAAATACATCATCACTGACTTTGGGCTGGCTCGGAAGAACCCTAAAGGTGTCCTCTTGAAATGTATAACTGAAGATGAAGCTCTCAAAATAGTTGTTGATTTCCATGGGGGAGTTTGTGGAGGACACTTTGTAAGAAGGGTTACAACACACAAAATTTTGAGAGCTAGTTATTAGTGGCCTACTCTCTTCAAAGATGTAACCCTGCTAGTTAGAAAATGTGAAAGCTGCCAGCATTTCTCTAGAAGAATGAAAGATTCAGGCTCCCTTCCTTTGCAGCCTGTATCAATTGAAGCTCCTTTAAAACAATGGGGAATGGACTTCATTGGTGATATTTCAGACTCTTCTAGTGTTGGACATAAGTGGATCCTTGTAGCCATAGATTACTTCACCAAGTGGGTAGAAGCAATCCCCACCAAGAAAGTAACACACCGAGTTATTATAGACTTCTTGTTGAATCATATCATATGCAAATTTGGTGTGCCAGTCAAGATTGTTGCTGATAATGCCATGTGTTTATGAGCTAAACCCTTAATGGTAATGTGCAAGGAGTATGGAACCAATCTAACTTATTCTTCAAACTATAACCCTCAAGGGAATGTACAAGATGATTCCAACAATAAGAACTTGTTGAAGATCATTAGGAGAAATTTGGAGTTGAACAAGATAAAATGGGGTAAATAACTAAAATTTAAAGTTTGGCCTAATAGAATCACTACCAAAAGAGCTACTGGTAAGAGACCATTTGAGTTGGTATATGGAACTCAAGTTCTACTACCCTTACATCTACAATTATCTTCATTTCAATTTGTTAAACAACTTGAAGATCAAGAGGTCAGTCCATATGAAACAAGGATTAATCAGATTATTGAGATGGATGAAGAAAGAAGAGCATCCCACCAAAGGCATGTCAGATCTAGAGAGAAGTTGAAGAGGTTGTTTGACAAGAAGGTCACTCCTAGAGCCTTCAATGTTGGAGATCTGGTTTTGTTATGGGATAGAAGAAATGAAGATAAGGGAAAACATGGTAAATGTGATGTATTGTGGATGGGCCCTTACTCCATTAATACCAAAATTGGTGAGAATACCTTTTTTCTCAAGGACTTAGATGGGGAATTTCTTGAACTTCCTGTTAATGGTAGGCATTCGAAGCATTTCTGGGATTAATCCCCAAATTTGAGGTATGCACCACTTGTATAGTGTATAGTATTTGTTTTTTGGCTCTATTTTTGTTGTTTTTGTCAGTTTGTGATTTGCCCTGTACTTGGCAACCATTTTTTGTCGATTAGGTCTAGTTTTTCTACCCAACATTTTTGACTCCATTGCCTAATGGTTGTTTTTGGCACTTGTCTACTTATTTTGTTCTTGTGGCACTCGCTGGGAGTGCCCATCCCCAAGTAGGAGCCGATGTTGGTGCCATTTTTGAGCTTACACCATTTTCCCTCAATTTTCCTTTCTTTTGGATGCTTTGGAATGTTTTTCTCTCAAATTAGTAGTCTGTAACTTTTTCCCTCTTGCTTGGATGCTTCGAAATTCTCAAAAACTTGTTATTTTTCCCTAATTTGAATGAAATAAGCGTGTGTGCCCTAATTTTTCCAAATCTACGGGCCTCTGCCATTTTTCCTTTTTACCTGATCATGGAAGTTCAAAATTGATCGATTCACACTTATATGACATTGAAAATCCAATTCCATGATAAAAAATGCTTTGAAAACATGTTTTAGTTGGTTCAATTTTGATAAATTTATCATCCTTTGTGAAAAAATTGAATTCTAGGGCATCCCTCACATTTTCTGTGTTTTGACAGTCAGACGGGCATCATTTTCCTGTCAATTTCATCTTCAGTATTCATAGGTATCGCTGGCAATTTCTGCGTTTTTTGATGGTCATATAGGCGTCCTTTACCCATCAAATTTTAGCTCAAAATATTCTCCTACGTGGCTTGTTATAATTGGACAAGGATTGGCGGGTCATTTCTAAAAACTTAACATTTTTTATGTTTTTGGAAAAAAGTGCAAGTTGCCCCCGTAACTCCGCAGGTCCCAAAGGAGGTACATGTGTCACAGGTAGAGTGAAGGTGGATGAGCGGGTATTTTTGTGCCTTAAGGCATATTTAAAAAAAAAAAGTTAGTGCAAAGAAAATGCCTAGGGCCCGTAATGAATTAGAGGGTGAAATGTGGAAATTAGAAAAGTCAAAACAATGGAGGGGCAGAACTACGAGGGCACGGTGGGAAAATTTCCTTTTGTGAAAAGAAGTTAAAGCATGAAATTAGAGCGTAGACCCTTCATGAATCACAGGTGGACACGTGTCACGTTTGTATCAAAGGCGGGAATGGAGGCTGGTGGGAGACTTAGAGATTTATTTTCTTTTTTGGTAAAGGATATGAAAATGTAGGAATAAGTCAAAACCCCACAACAAATCATAGAGAGACACGTGGCAGGGTCATAGGTAGAACTTCGGGCCTTGGGACAAACTTGATATTTTTCCCATTTTGGCATAAATGGTTAAAATTGCAAAATGAGGCCACAACTCCATCAATGGTCATGATTGAGCCACGTGTATGGCTTAGATAAAAAGAAGGGATTCCAGAGCATCGGGTCTTTGTGGGAAATTTATCTTTTATCCTATAAAGGTAAGAAATCAAAAGGAGGAACACAAGCCCACCACTAATCAATGATGGACACATGTCAGGGATATAATTGGAGGTGCGGGCCCACGGAGATAAGTTGGAAAAAATTCCTTTTTTCCAAAAAATGTGGAAATGTGTAGAATCAGTTCACAATTTCAATGGGGCCCACTTTGGGACACGTGTTAGGCCCATTTTCATGAGGCAGAGATGTAGGGATATTTTGGAAAATTTTCCTTTTTCCAAAAAATGTGGAAATGTGTAGAATTGAGCCGTGATTCCGTTGGGACCCACATTGGGACATGTGTCAAGCTCATTTTCAAAGGGCGTAGGGGCGGAGAAAAATGTCTAATTTTTTACATTTTTCCAAAAAATGTTAAAATGTCAAAAAGTGATCCCAAGCCCATTTCTAATCACATTATGACATGTGGAGGGCTCAAATTAAAGGATAAAGGAAGATCAATGGTAACTGTGCATGTTTTAGTTTGGCCACCATTTGAGCTCCAGGAAGTTTGGAGATACATTTTTTTGCATCAACTTTCATCAATTTTTTGGCAAATTCATGTTATTTGTGCCTACAAGGACCAATGTAATCAGTTTTGAGGATCAATTTGGATATCAATGATGTTTTTGAGATGAATTTTTACCCTAACCTATCCAAAAACGTAAAACATCAGATCTAAAGGTTACAGAGGAAAATTTGGAAAGTATAAAGGTGAAATGATGAAAGAGGAGCATGCTGCATAAAAGGAGGAAAAATGTGCTCCTAGTTGAAACTATGATGAAAAAATCCTCAATGATTCACCTTTTTTTGAAACACCTAACAACTTTTGTTGCAAATATGTTACACGTCCCTGTTTGCAAATCATGATGGATTTTTGTAACAAAAATGATGCTTGGCATATTATTTTCTTGGGAAAGAGGGCTTGGATGTAAAAAAATGTTATATAATGCATGTTTTTTGACATGCAAGAGGTTGGGAAATTGAAAATCATGAGAAAATTTTGAGAGAAGCTCATCTTCTGAGAAACCCATCAAAAAACCTGGTTAATGTATTCTGTGTTAGATCTTCATTCATGTTGAGTTGGTTACAAGTGTATAGCCATCACATAGCTTTGAGATTGTTCTTTAAACTCTCCCCTGCTGATGAATCTAATAAGATTTTGAATTAATCTATGTTATTTTTGGAAATATGATGTTTGTTATCATGTTTAAATGTCTGCAAACAGTTTTCCTTGTTCTTGTTGCAATCTTGCATTGAAATCTTTAGGAATCACACAGATCTCATCCTTATTGATAGTTTAGTGGCATTTGAAATTTCATTTTTTAGAAGAGATTTCATCTGGAATTGAAAATAAGTAGTTTAAAATCACTTATTGACAGATATTGCTTGTAATCCTTTGGGGGTACCTTAGATGTGATTTAATAAGAGATTTTGATGTTTAATTGAGTCATTTAACTCAAGCTTTTGTGTTGAGGTCTCAAAGATTGTGTGAAGAGTGCAAAATTGGGCCTTCATTTATGTATCTCTTTTGGGGGTGAAAGAACATCCTAACTATTTTGAAGAATTTTATCTAATAGTTGTTCAAATGTTGTAGAGGTTGTCAAAGATCTGGCATAGTCAAGTTTGTCTTGTCAATATCCCACCAAAAATCATTCTAAACAACTAATCCTACCTTGTTTTACCCTTGTTTTGACCTGTATACCCACAGAAGATCAAAATCCATTTGCTAAAGTATGTAGAATGGATCAGGATTTTAAATGTCTTCAGTAACCCTTGCCTTGCATTGAAAGTATCTCCATAATCTTGAAGTGACAACTCGTGAAAGTCAGATTTGGAGTGTTGATCATATTTTCCCAAGGCCCTTTTCATACTATTTGCACAAATTGAGGGATATATTCATCTCCTTCACCATTTGAGGGTTACAAAATAGGTCCTCTTACCTTGGTTGAAAGGAACAACCTAAAATAGTTAGGACAAGATCAAGTCCTATTTGAGTGCTATCCATCTCTCCAAAAATCTGAGTGTCAATTAGATCACATCCCCAGCTATAAAATGACATACATCATGATCTATCTATCTTCAAGCTTCATGTCATATCTCTGATGCTACTTAGACTGAAAAAGGAGAGCAAATTTGGGTACCAACACTAGCCATGTGTGCTCCCAAGATCTACCTTCCAGCCGTTAGAATATTTTTAAAGGATCCCACTTTGATACAAATAAATGAACCCACATTTATATTGAGAGGAGGTGGTGAATCAATATAATATAACATTTTACTTATTTAAAAACTTAAAAGCACAATAATATCAACCACACAAGATATAACAATTATAAAACAAAATATCTACGTGGAAACCCTTTTGGGAGAAAACCATAGAAAAACAACTACTTGGATCCATTGTACAAATCTAGTTATAAAATAATAAAAGTATCTTACAAATATCTGTACACACCAACCCACCAGAGACACCAATCCATGCCATTAAGCAATTTGTAGGCACTAACCTATTAGAGACACTGATCCCCAATTCTAAGCACCAACTTAGCAAGAGACATAAATCACTTCTCTTAGGAAGCACCAACCTCTGAAAAAATATTCTTCGATGGATGAAAATTTAATAGATATCCTTCAAAAAAAAATTCCTTGAATGATCTCTTATTTTTTCTCCTTCATTAATTTTCTTGGTTTGAATGATATATGTCTTTATTATTACTCTCATACTTTCCTTTCAGCTACGTCTTCTTTTATACCTTCTCATGTCACTTCGAAGGAGTGTGATTTATCCAAAGGGACACTTTTTATTTTATTGGGTGCTAGACATGGGTCAGCCCATAATTTCAATATTAACACAAAAATAGAAGGGGGTTGGCCAACATTCTTCAATGATAATAAACTTGTCTTTAATGCATTAGAATGGTGTGATATGTCCTTGAATAATGGATATCTGAAACTAATTTTGTTTGGAAAACGATTAGTGGTCTTTGGCCTTCAATGATCAGATAATGATTTCCTTTTAGAGAAAATTCCTTTCTCATCAATTACAATTAATCCAACAGTTCATAAGGCTCAAAATTAAGTCAAGGTGAAATGAGATGTGTCTAGTTTTAGATGTATCAAATTGAAATTTTTCATTACAACTAAAGAAAATCTAGGTTTGACTAGTGGTGTTCCAAGATTCCTTAGGTCTAACACTATTACTTTATTACAAGGACTATTTCTAGAGCATCGATAATGTTTCCAAGAGTATATATCTTATTATACGAAACAATAGAAAATATGGTGTGAATCAAATATTAAAGGGAATTCAAAGTTGATAATATAAGTTGTTAAAGATAAAATATTGCAATAGTTGGTGTTTTAATAATGTTTTCTATACAAACTACACTACAAAAGGATCATTAATTACAAAATAGAATATGCATAAAATAAAATTCATAGAAGGGCATGACTATATTGAAACATTTATTTCATATGTAGTCCTCAACACAAGTTTGGTACATCAAGGACTTGATACACAACTCCTCTACCAAAAACACTTAAATTTTGCGCAAAGTACTATTACATAACACTTTAATAAATTTATGTATATATGTGTTTTAAATAATGAAATAAAAATTTAGTGGTGCAAACCCTTGTTTTTTTTATTAGTGTATGGCTCGATTGAATGAGGTAGGTTGTCTTATTTTTCTCTCATTTACTTTATTATGATGTTCCACATAGATATTTGATTTTTTTGTTGATTGTTTGATTGTTCTTGAGTCTCTGGGTGATGCCATCAAATTTGGAAAAAACCATCCAACTATAATATTCAATGTGGGTGTTTCTATCCAGGGTTATTTTTTATTCAATTTTGACTATTGGTCCTTTAATTACCATTATTTTCCTTCATTTCATATGATATGAGTCATAGTTTTTATACCACTAGGTTATAATTTCAAAGTAAAAGACTCATATATATATATATATATATATATAGGTTTGTATATAGGAGGTCTAATACATCTAGCACTATCTAAGAATATCTTAAGAGCACATCACAAGAGAGCATTACACAGATAAATATTACTAGTGCATACAAGGGTTAAAGTGAAACATCTCTATTAGTTATCTTGTTATTTGTGTTGATGCACGAGGGAAATATTATGAAGACTTTCAAACACCATTATATGTGCAATATGATAACTACATGGAGTTTGAAATCCAGTCCAATGCTCGATATTAATGAATAAGGTTTGACCACCAAGATTAGTCCACTAAAGTACATAACCTTCTTTCTTAGTATCTAATTTCTACTTGAGTGTTGGTGCATGAAATTGGAGTTTGATATCACATAGATAGATATGAGCATGATGAGGCTTCTGAAGATACATGATAAGTGTCATATGAAAAATTAGGAGCACATAATTGAGAGTCATAACTACCAAATAAGACATAACTGCCAAATAGGACGGAACAGTCAAATGGTCTTGTAAATAAGAGAAAAAAAACATAAAAGGAAGAAAAAACACAAGTGAAAACTGGATCCCCTCCTTTGTTAGGAAATAAGGGATAAAATATGTGGAACAATCCCACACAAATTCACAATTGTAAAAACTAATATGCAAAAAGATATTACAGATCTGAAATAAAAGTGAAAAATATAAAATAACACAACAGAAAGATAGTATTTAACGTGGTTCAACCAATTTAGGCTATGTACACAAATAATCACTTTCTCATATTTTCATTACAAGATACCTCTTTCTCTCAATACAATACCCATATCTGTTTGGAGCTATGTTACACAAATTATCCTGAATTCTTACTTGAACTCATACACATCTAAAATGATATGTATCACCTATCAAAAGTAAATAAATAGGAAACTATTTAAGTAGCTTTACAATATTGTGGGTATCAAAACCATGGACCAAAACCACCCCATGATCCTATGGGTCAAAATAAGAGCACATTTTTTGAGGTAATTTTTTTTCTCCCAGTGATAAAAATGCAGAGAGCGTACAATAATTTTAGTGTATAGTATTCAACAATTCAACACATGAAAACATGATCCACAACATAACAATATTTCACTTCGAGACTTGTTTTCCTCTGAGAAAACTTCTCAACCCTTCACTATCATCCATGAAGAGAAACCAAAGTTAAAAACAACTTCATTTTCTCCCTTGTGACCACCTTGGTCATCATGTCTACAAGATTCTGACTGGTATGAATCTTCTCTAGCTTCAACTTCTCTTCCTTAAAAGTTGTCCTAATCAAATGGTACCTTAACTGTATATGCTTCATCCTAGAGTGGAAAGAAGAGTTCTTATCTAGGTGTATATCACTCTGAATATCACTATGCAACTTCCCTTCCTCCTTCTTATGCCCTAACTCCTAAAATTTTTTTTGTAACCAAATAATTTATTTTCTTTCCTCTATGGGAGTAGCATACTCATCCTTCATGGTTAAAAAATCCACGATCTTCTATAGTCATGAAATCTAGCTCACTATTTTCCTACCTACAGTGAAAATATAACATGTTATGCTCCTCTTAATATCTACATGTCTAGCCATATCTGAATCTACATAACCACATAAAGTGATGTCCAACATTGTAGCAAAAAACTATCCTAATGGTCCCTCTCAAGTACTGAAGGATCCAGTTTACTACCTGCTAGTGATCCTTACTTGGATCACTCATAAATCAAATAACTTCTCCCATTGTATGTGCAATATCAAGCCTAGTGCACACCATGACATACATAAATCTACCAACTGCTGATGAGTAAGGTACTTTGTACATCTGGTTTCTCTTCTGCTATGTATTGGGACACAAATCCTTTGATAACTTGAAATGGATTACCAAAGGAGTCCAAACTACTTTAGCATCCTACATACTATACCTCTCTAAGACCTTCTTAATGTAAAATTTCTAAGATAAAGTCAGATTATGTTCTTTCCTATCCCTAGATATCCTCATACTAAGGATTTGTTTAGCTGCACCCAAATACTTCATAACAAAGGAGTCACTTAGCTTCTTCTTGAGTACTTTTATTTCCTGCATGTTTTTTCCTGCAACCAACACGTCATCCACATACATAGACAAGATAATATAACTGTCATCCTGAAATTTCTTTATATACACACAATGATCACAATGGTATATAATATAACCTTGCTCCATCATGAAGCTATAAAATTTCTTAACCATTGGCACAGAGCTTGTTTCAGGCCATACAAGCTCTTCTTCAATTTGCACACCATCTCCTATTTACCTTTGACTTCATATCCCTATAGCTGTTTCATATATAGATCCTCCTCCAAATCACCATGGAGGAATGTTGTCTTTACATCTAGATTCTCTAAGTGCAAGTATTATGTTTCCACTATTCCAAGAACAATTGTAATAGAAGTCATTTTTACTACAGGAGAAAAAATCTCATAAAAATCTATACATTTTTTCTATGCAAACCCATTGACCACCAACCGGGCCTTGTGTATTTTGTTAGATACTTCTTCCTCTTTAACTTTATACACCCTATTTTTCTGCAATGCTCTTTTTCCTTCAGGTAGCTTCACCAAATCCCAACTCTGGTTATCCAGGAGAAACTAGTGCTTGTCATCCATGGCTTGCTCCCTCTTCTTCCTGGTATATACCTACATTGATTCATAAAATCTCTCTGGCTCTCTACCATCAGTGAGTAATAAATAATAAAAAGAAGGAGAAAATTTCTTAGGTGCTTTTCTTTCCCTAAAATAACTACTCAAAATAGGAGTTTGGGGTTCCTATTGAGTAGGTTCCTGAACCGATTCATGTGTCACTTTCCCATCTGTAAGATCCTCTACCACTGCATATTCTTTCTTGGATTCTTCCCTATTTTCCTGCAACTATTTCTTATATATAAATTTCTCATTAAAGAACACATCTCTAGATCGAATGATTTTCTTGTCCTTAATACTCCAAAATTTATAACCAAATTCATCACCACCATAACCAATGAAAGTGCATTTTTCTGACTTATCTTCTAACTTGGCACTATCATCCTTGTCAATATGGACACATGCCTCACATCTAAAGACTCTAAGAAATGAGTAATCAACTTTATTACCAGACTAAGACTCCTCAGGCATGCCTCCATCTAAGGCACTTGAGGGTGCTCTGTTTCTCAATTACGTAGCTGTGCTCACCACTTCTGACCAAAATGAAAGATGTAGTCCTGCATGTAACCTCATTCTCCTAGATTGTTCCATTATTTTCCTGTTCATCCTTTCTGACACCCCATTCTACTGTGGAGTTCGTAGAACCAGATTTTCCCTCTATATTCCATTCTTAAAACAATAATAATAAAACCTATTTCTATAATACTCCCCTCTATTATCTGACCTGAGACATTTTACCTTAAGACCTATCTCATTCTCTACCAAGGCTTTCCATTTAATAAAATTCTAAAATACATCAGATTTATTTCTAATACAATATACCCAAACTTTCCTTGTTACATCATCAATAAAAGTAACATAATAATTTTAACCCCTAAGAGATGATACCTAAGATGGCCCACACACATCATAATGTACTAGCTCCAACTTACTCTCTTTCTTTGTAGTTCCAACCTTGAGAAACTTTACACGCTTCTGTTTCCCATACACGGAGTTCTCAAAGAACTCCAAACCTATTTTTGTATATCTGGGAAAATTCTTCTTTACGATCTTCATGCTCTTATGGCTCATATGACCAATCCTATAGTGCCACCTTGTTGTATCTACATATGAAGCCACAAGGTTACAATCATTAGTGCTATCAGTGGTTAAATACAAGGTTCCAACCTTCTTACCTCTTGCTACCACAAGAGCACCCTTGGTAACTGTACGAATGAAAAACACCTTATGACTTGCATATGCACTCGATCTCTCAGGGTCGTGTTAGGACGACCGATGTGGAATTTTATAGGGATGATGATGGGAAAATATAGGAGAATCAGGGACTCTGATATGGTAGTGTAAATTCGTAGTAGTTGAATCAGTTAAAGGGAAATTAGAGGCTAAGTATGCGTAGTGTAAATTCCCTATTGTTTACTTGATTTATCTACTTACTTGAAAGGAAACTTATTAAATAAAGGGAATAAAAAAAAAAAAAAAACCTAACTAATCTAATCTAATATTTTTGTATTTTTCTTGAAATTTCTAGAATTAAACAAAGAAATGAAGAAATGGAAGATTTAATCTCAATTAAAAAATCCTATATAAATAAATAACCGGATGTAGTTATTTATCTGTGCAAAGTGTATTAAATATATTCTAATCAAAACAAAGATTTTTCTAATTAATAATTATGGATTATTAAATCTTCTTCTATCTAAGAGACATGGGAAGATTTAAATCTTTAAAATCCTTTTCTTTCCCTGTAACTTCCTAGATAGAATATGTGAGGATTTAAGGGACACCACAATTTGCAAAAGTATTATTATCTATGGTGATATAACAAGCTTCCTCTAGATATTCTTCCCTCACAAATCCATAGGGATAGGGAGGGAGGGATCTATCACCAGAAACCTCTATTAAAGGTGTGAAAATCTTTTCAAAAATAAATATAACTATTTTCAGTTAAGGAAATTGAATTCTTCTACTCTATTTTATTTGTGTGTGTACATTTAGAAATAAAGAAATAATGAAATAAAGGAATTTAATAACCCCAACCTAGAATTACAGTACAAAGGAAAATCCAATTTCACTTTGTCCCCTTAGTTGTCTTTATCAATATTTTGTGTCCACTTGAGTCTAGGGAACTGGGAATGCATAGGTATCATAAACAAGAAAGTGTTGGAGAAATGCCAACTTTATAACAGTTTTCTTGCAATGCAGGAAAAAGAAAGACAACACAAGAGAATAGAGCTTGGATGTACAATTTCTAGCAAGATTGTGGCAGCTCAACTAAGCAAGATACACAAATAATATCCATCCATTTGATTCATAAGAAGCGATGGTCTTATAGAGGGTTGGCTGGGCACTGCACTATCAAACTTGGCAACCATGCGGTGCCACATCAACACATGAAGGGGAAGTTAAACAGTCAATTAGAAATCACAAGTGAAAGAGGAGGTTTACACAAGTCATTCAAGATTTAAATCAACTAAAATTATTGAGAAACCTATTCTAAAAGTGAATTGAAGTGAAGAAACACACATCTAATTCATGTATGAAGATTTCTATAAAATTCACACAGGACCACCACCCTGTGTAGGGTGGTGGTTACAGAATCACTACCTAGGTATGGTGGTGGTTACATGACCATCACCTAGGAAGGGTGGTGGTTACAGGACCTCTATACAAGAAGGGTGGAAGTTACAAGACCTCCACCTAGGAAGGGCAAAAGTTACATGATCATTACCTAGGAAGGGTGGCAGTTACAGGACTTCCACCCAGGTAGGGTAGCGGTTACAGAACCACTGCCCAAGAAGGGTGGTGATTTTGTAACTAAAGGCCAAAAATAAGGAAAAGTTGATGCAGGAAGCTACAAAAAAGTAGGAAATGGATAAGTAAGGTAAAATAAGCTACAAATATAAGATGAAAAGAGGTTAAAGATCTTGAACACCTTTGGAAAATACATGAATCATCATTGGGGACTTTTGAACCATTCTGACAATGTACCATGTGTAAATTTAGGTGCGTATAATAACCTTATGATATTCCACTGTAAATATCATAGTATAACCATCATTTCCCAACTTTCCCACCAATACAAAGTTTCATCTTAATGTAGGCACATGTATAACATCCTTCAATAGCCATGTATTCACATTATGCATCTTAAACTAAAAATAACCTTTTCCAACTATGCCAAAAATCACCAAGAAACACATGCCAAATATCCCCTGTAACATAATCAACAAAATAATTCCTATGTGGAGTACCATGGAAAGAAGACCACAAATATATAACCCAAGATTCAACAATATTGTGTAAAGAAAGAATCAAAGCATCCTAGAAAACATTAAATGTTGCCACATTTACCTTCTTGTTTTCTTCATGTTGTTTTTTCTTGTCCCAAAGATCCCAACATTCCTTCTTTGCATGCCCATACTTTCCACAGTGCTAACATACCATCTTGCTTTTGGATTTTTACCTGGCCCGATCTTTTGATTTTCCACAACCTCCTCTATTCTTTTATCTCCCTCTAGTTTTCACCATCAAAGCATTCCATGATGTAGAATATTCCCCAAAGTTTTTTATTTTCATTTCCTCTCTTAGAACTACCCCTACAACGTCCTCAAACTTAAACTTTGAGTTAGATGGAAAAATTTTCTTACCGCCATTACCAAGCTATTCCAACTCTCAGGTAAGGAGCAATTTTTTTAATAAATCCCTAACTTCATCAAATTCTATTGTAACCAAAGCTAGCATATTCAAAACCGTATTAAAATAATTTAAATGTTATGCTACTGAACTATTCTCATACATCCTCATATTAACCAAATTTTTCATTAAAAATATCTTGTTAGAGGTAGAGGGTTTTTCATATAACTTCCCTGATGTATCCTTAAGTTCTTTTGTAGTATTTTCCTTTGAAAAATTAAATAATATTGAAGATGAAATACTTAGCTATATTTTCCCAAGTGCCATCCTATCTAGAAAATCCCATTCCGCATCTGTCATGCTTGAGGGTTTGTTTCCTTTTTCAGACATCGGAATATAAATATCCTTTTAATAAAGGTAATCTTCCAAAGACTAAAATTCTACTTGTTGAATTTATCAATATTTGATCTTCCATCATATGCCATAGCTCTCACTCAAGGAAAATTTTTATCTATAATTCAACACTTCAAAAAACCAAACCAAGATCTGATACCAATTGTTAGGAAATAAGGGATAAAATATGTGGAATAATCCTAGATAGAGTCACAATAGTAGATGTTAATATGTAAAAAGATATGATAGATTTGAAATAAAAGTGTAGAATATAAAATAACACAACAAAAAGACATTATTTAACAGGGTTCACTCAATTTAGCCTACGTCCACCAAGAATCAATTGCTCATATTTTTATTACAAGCCACCTCTTTCTCTCAATACAATACCTAAATCTATTTGGAGCTATGCTCAAAAAACCCTCCTGAATTCACACTTGAACTCACACACATCTATAATGATATGTATCACCTATCAAAAGTACATCAATATGTAACTAGTTAAGTACTTTTACAATACCGTGGGTATACAAACCATGGGCCAATACTGCCCCATGAGCCTATGGGTCACAAATCCCACCCATATGAGAAGATCATGTTTCCCAAGATACTAGACACATTTTTTAAGGTCAATTTTTTTCTCTTGCTCAGAAAAATGTGGAAAGTATACAATAATTTTAGTGTAAAATCTTCAACACTTCCACACATGAAAATAAGCTCCAAAAAATAACATCCTTCGTGTATCCTTACAACCTTAGATGATATGGTTGAAGTGTGGAATGAAGTTCCAATCTTGTTGAATCCCTATGATTGATTAAATGTGGATGCTACAAAAATTTCTTTGAATGGAAGTATATTGCGCTACGAGTAATGGATGAATGGTGTTCTTGATTGTGATAGCCTTGATCAAATGGAAAACATAATAGTATGTGTAATTGAGTGTCGATTTGACAAAGTAACACTAAAAACTACTTAAGCTTCCAAAGATGAAATTGTGAGGAGATGAGCCTCTTATTTATAGTTGAATGAGAGGCCTTGTATTGAGGATCAATATTTGAATGAGTTGCAGGTAAATGAATACATTTTACTAATTGAACAAGTTGATTTGTTTTATGTAGTTGGCTAGTTTGAATAAGAATTTATGAGGCTTTAATTTGAATCACTGGCTCTTGAATTATTTAATTGTACGTGCAATTTGGATTCCTCTTTTTTGGGTTTTAGAACTTGAGTGAGTGAGCTAGTGAAGTGGAGATGAGTGGAAGGTGATTAGATATTTAACTTTTTTATTTATTTAAATATCTAATTAAATTAGCTAAGGAGTGCATAAATTTTTATTTATAGGTTGTAAAATTAATTAAATAATTCTAGTGGGATGTGGATGAATATAATTAATTTTACTGGGATGTGGATGAATAATGAACCAAATAGTAATATGAAAAGAGTAGTGTGTATTTTTAGGGTGTCTACATTTTCCCCTATTTAAAGTGTTATTATGGAGTAATAAAAATATAAAGATAGTAGACACATGTAGATTAATGAGTGGATGTGACGAACTGCATGATTTTCCCTGGTGAAGTATTTTGATGCAATAATGAGTCCATATTATGTTAAGAAAGTCCCCCCTCAAGAGGACGGGTGACTTGATAAAGTGGTGGAAAACCACTTGATAGGAAGGAAAAGAAACTGTTGTGGGAAAGATGGGAAAAATGGGCATAAAAGATGAAAAAAGAAGGTGCCAAGGTAAAAATAGAGGGTTTGGTAAGGGTAGAAGAAGGGGTTAAAAATAAGGGTGGGAGGTTAAAAAGGAAAAAAAAGGGAAGGGAGTTGACTAATTATTCAATGAAGAATCCTCCTTTGATGAAGAATACTCCTTCGATGAGGAATCCTCCTTTGATGAAGAATAAACTCTTTCCAGTTTCTGTAAATGATCTCCAATGATGAGGCTTTAACCTTTGACCATCTTGATGAATCTAGAAAATACAAATGAAACCTTCTCAACTTTTGGGATGTGCATATGTTCCAATGTGCAAAGCCAAGTTTTAGGGGTGGAATTGAGCTTCTTACATTGATTGAAGCACTTCTTATGATTCCTTATAATATTAAAGATGAAACCTATAATCTCCACAAGGGATTCCAGAGTATCACCATTGAAGGACAAAGGGTTACCCATCTTTTCCTGAACCAATTCCTAAAAAAAATCTGAATATCCTTAAAAGAAATGTTCTCATTAAGGAAAGGAGTCTAAAAATCCTACATGCTTGTGCCAAGATCTTCCATAATTCTTGATACATATTTCTCACAGGATTCCAAATCAGTAATGACCTCTTTCATAGCATCACACCTCTAGGTTATAGTATGAGACCCAATAAGGGACATGTTATCCAAGGCATATGAAAACACATTTGAGATTATCGAGGGATGAGAATAAAAATTATTCATGTCCTTCACCAATGGGAGATTATCCTCCCAAAGTACCTTCTCTTTCTTGATCTCAACTCTAGTTTTCTTGATTTTTAATTCTGTGGCCAAGATAAATGTGAACAAAGAGATAATCTTGGGGAAGAGATCATTTCATATTCTATGATCATGATTACCCATTATTCACATGCCCTTCCTTTCATTGTAAATTCTTGAGCTTTCTTGATGTATTAGGGATTAAAGCTAAAGATGAGAGAGATTCCTTCAATTGGAGGAAAATATGATGAATTTGGTTCAAGAAATGATTACACATATGAAGACAAGGTCCTCACATGTTCCTCTAATTGGTTGATGATTTTCTTATACTCATTTCATGTAAGGATTTGTGATGAGGAATCATTTAAAAGATGAGCATCACACTCATGAGTGGATTTCCCGAGAGAGACTCTTGTCATCACATAGTCATTGGGTGTCATATATTCCATAGGCTCGATGAATTTCAAGTGAGAAACCTCCCTAAACTGAACTCTGAAAGCCTCAGTGAAGAACCTAGAGGTTGCCTGTGATTTCTTACTCTTTATTGTTTTGATGTACTTAGACATGGCCTTAAAGTTAGGTGCCACTACCTGTTGCATGATTCTTGAATTATATCCAAGAAAATATTTGATCCATGAGAAGGGTTCAGAAGGAGAAGAAATAAGAGTGGACACCTTGGGTGTTTGGTAGGAAACCAAAACATGACTAGGATTGGCTAATTCAATCACCTCTACAGGGATAATGGGTTTTACCTGATGCTTAGGTGACTGCAAAGGGTCTATCTCTCCTTGTTTCTAACTTTGGATATTCCATACACCCCCACTAAGGGATATGTTTCTTCAATTTCTTAAAATTTCCTCTTTCTAGACTAAGATGATGTTATGCCTTAATTGTATGCTTCATAAGATGTAGAGAGAGATTATTTCCTTAAAAATTTACATATTATACCCCTTTTAATGAAAAATTTCCTCCTCTTTTATACCACATTTTGGACCTTTGAATCACATGCATTGTTCTCTCTATAATGTCTCCCGAATTATTGATATGCCGCGAGGTGAGAGTAAGAGGTGAATATTGCACAATTTTTTAGTTAGGGTCAAAAATATTTGAATCATCATCAGGAACGTTGTGCACAAACTAATCAAACTTGAAATACCTCACCTGTTCCACCAACATCCTCATGTAGTCTCTTTTCTTGAATATTTGGTCATCAGCACAGTTGATCCATAAGTCTTCAATTTGAGGAATTTGATGAAATATGGGTAGAAGAAAGGATTACCAATCTGTCCTGATATCAAAGTTAGCCATATCCACATAGGAGTGGATGTTGAAGGAAACCATTGAGGTTTCAATGTTTGAAACATTAACCACATTATTACATATGTAAATACCTAAGGATATAGGAGATGAAGCACCTTTCTTTTTCAAAGTCTTGGATTTTATGTGGACGTGGGAAAGTTGTCCATACAACTTAATCAAGAAAATTTTGTGGCTTGGATACCTCGTCAACCGGAGAGGAGCAAGGTTAAATCCAATCACCCAAAGGAAAGTAAATGTGGAAAACTATGTGAAGAACCACCATATTTTTTGATCACTTCCACTACTTAAGGTGAAATTTTTCATTAAATATCTCCTTTGAGTAATTGGATGAGGTACTGTAGAAAAAAAAAAAAAACACTGGGGTACATTTCTAGGTCTTAGAGCATAGTAATATATACATGATTCCTAAGAGATAAAACTAGTAATTGACAATGTCTTTTGGGTCTTTTGTTTTTTTAAAAATAATTTTATTGACTTCACACACTATATAACCCTATCGATATTTGACTAATTTATATTTTATGGCCTTGGAAACTAGCATCTAGTTAGGAAACTAGTTCTCTAGTGTGCCTATCCCTTATGGGTGCTCCTGACACTTTCTCCCCCCTTTTTCACTCTTTTGGGTCTCTTTTACTTCTTGTCCATTGTAGAAACCAAAATTGGGTCACATGCTCCTTGACCCTTCATTAAATAATCAACTTGAACACACTCACCTAACCATGCCCCCTTACACCCCACACTAATATTAATTTAATTTAATTAATCTATGTCCTCACAATATCTATTATTTAATTATCCTAATTAAGATAATTCCCACACCACCACCTCACCTATACACCTCACCTAGCCACCTCACCCTAAGTCTATTCTTATTATGTTGCCATAACTAACTAAAACCTAACTAAAACCTAAAAATAAAAGCATACATCCCCTCTAACCACATTCCGACATAAGAGAAGGTAACTCATGCTCTTGCCTAGATGAATAGAGAGATCTGGCAGAAATCATTGCCATGATCTCCCATTTTTATTAAACCTAGGGAATCTCACTCTAACTGACGCCGGTCACCCTTGAACTGATGCTGGTCAACCTAGAACCATTATCAGTCACCTTTTATTCATTTTGGTAACCTTATTTTGAGGTTGAAACATTTTTCTGAGAGTAAGAAAGGAGATTAAGAGCTGCATGCAAGTGAGAAAATCATCCTTTTATGCATCTAGACATCCAGAGCCATCACCAACATCAATAAGAAAGACATTGCATTCATAGGAGCACTCTAGGAAAGCACCACTACATGACCATACACATATTTTCTGATCAACCACCTTCACCACTCAGTCATCATATCCTTAACATAGTAAGTATGACCCTAATCAGTAATAGTTTATTTTCAGTTATTAATCTTTATTACTCCTATTATTAATCTATTCTTTGCATGTTTATTGCTTCATCACCCACTTGTTTGTAAATCCAAAGATCCCTTCACCCACATCACCAAATAACCTATTCTCACCTGCTGTATACTTCTGAGCATACCTAAGATCTCGAGAGAACCCCCATTCACTCGCCCAAACTTTATTTGACCTCTGATCACCCCTACCATTTAACCTATTTCGAGTTTCTTTCACTCCCACCATACCGATGCCGGTTACCCAAAACCATCTTCAGTTCTACCTAAACTGACATCGGTTACATTCAGCCACCGTCGATCTCTATGTTTTATACCTTGACCAAGAACATACCCAATAACCACCCTAGCATTTTACCTAAATAATCCAGCATTTGACCCTCATCAGTCCCAAAACCTTGATAGACCCCTCACCTCTCAGATCCAACTGTAGCTTAGCCAGTTGTGATTGGATTTACTTATTGTATTTGAATGAGATACCTAAATCATATAAACTATGGTAGGAATTTGTTTATTTCTCACATTAAATTGTTTTAAACAGTGGATTGAAAACCATCTAGGAAGTATCACACTTCTTGAAACTAGCATATGCTAGGTGGTCCACTATTATATATCATTAAACTATATTTTGGTGGTATTGTTTTATATTACAGGTAGATCCTCCTAGCCAAAAGAAAGCTCTCACATTCAGCTATGGATCAAGAAGTTAGAACGTGCATAACAACCATCAACCAACCAAAATTAACAGGTATTCCTCCTTGGCCCTTACCCTTATCTATTTCTTAATTTTAGAAAAGGTAAAGAAAACGGTGAAACATTTTGGCATGTTTGGTGGGACCCATAAGGGGTTCTATTTCATTTTCTTCATTCCTAGGCAAAAATTTGTGTGTTTGTTTCCCTTTGAAAGGTTGATACATTAATTTTCTTCCTTGGTAATCTTCTATTCTTTCTTATTATTCTAAAGGACACATTTCTTTTGTGTAACACCCTTAACAGTTGTTATTTTCCTCCTTTGCATTTCAAGTGTTGACATGTGATTTTCATTATAAGGATATGTTCTTATGATTATTGGAAATCATGATTGATATGGATAAGTATTTTCTGATCCTTTGACTGAATTGGAATGGCTTTTCTAAATCCATTTATTTTTCACTCCTTGTAGGTGATTTACAATTTGGTTTAAAAAGTTATAAAATTACCTATTTATCTGACTCATCCTTGGATCAATTTCAGTGATCCAAGGAATGTTTTAAATCTACACTGTTGAATGAATGGTAAATTGACATTCCATGGATTAATATACACATTGGACTAAACTTTGTAGTTACAAGTTCTTTGAATTTTTTTTGAACGTGTTTCCATTCGATGGTTTATTTTTCTTGGGTCTTTGGAGATCGACCATGGCAGGTAATTTTTGACAAAAATGGAAATGTAGCCTATTCACGAAATAGGAGAGATCTAGGATCCTATATAAGACTAACCTACGAGATCCTAAGCGAGGTAAAAAAATATATATTTCTACCTAAGCTATTTCACTTGATAGAATTTTGATTCTAACCTAAGCTTGGTGTAAATGGAATTTGAAAGGTTACTAGGTATTAAAATTAACCTAGATCCTAATACTACAAGGTAATATTGTAATCTAACCTAATGCCTAAAAATATTGTGTTTTGAATTAATTTGCCTATGTGGAAATTATCTAAACCTATTTCCTAAGGCCTATGGTGGGGGTTAGTTATTAGTGTTATATCCTAAGGTATAAATTTTAAATCTACTTAAGATTTAACCTAAGAAATATAATCTATCCTAAACTAATGGATATGAGTGGGGAATTAAGTGGTCCCATGCACTTGGGTGACGGTTCCTAAGGCATTTATGTTATAGATATGGTTGGTAAATGCATACGGACTTCCAGTTTTGGCAGGGGCTAGATGACTTAGCAGAGGCTTAGTTGGAAGTGTCACTAAAATGGAAATGCATGTTATTCTTGACTTGGCATTCACTAGACTTGGTAGGCGGTGACAAGGAAGATTAGGTAGGAGATTTGGAATTAAAGGAATTTACTACTTTCAGTTTTTGTGCTCAAACAGTCTTGGTAGGCATACAAGAGGATTTTTCCTGGGTTGTTTCACTTTGCATGTTTCACGATTTTTACTCTGCATGCTCTCTGATTTTTCAAACTATCAGATTGAACTACACTTCATGGCTATTTTTTGAAGTTTCAAATCTATTTTCGTTTCATGGAATGTATAAGAGGCATTGTGGAAGAGGTATCTGGTTGTTTGATCTTTCATGGAGAAGAGGAGAAGTAGTGAGTTTGGCTGGATTTTTTCTTAGATTTGATAGAGACACTATCAGGCATGATCTAACTATTAAAATCTCTTGCTTTCCTCTAAGTGTTTTCATTAAAACAACACTGATCTGTTGAGTTTTATGCATTGCATGCTCTATTTGGATAATTGGTTGTTGGGTTTGGTAAATCTTGCATTCTTGATTTTGAATCCATGGTGTATGTGGTTCTATTGGAAAATTATGTCGTATTATTTTAGCACAAGAACTATGCATGCAAGAACGAAGTTGGTAACTCTACTTGGCATTTTAAGTTTTTGGTAATTGTTTGTTTTGGTTCCGATGAATTTTGTTGCCTATAAATTACTACCTTAGTTTTTATAGGAAACTCTGAGTTTTGCCTTTGTTTGCTGAGATTAGTGTTTTATGTGTTTTGTGATCTCGAGCTAGTAAAGAACTCATGTTTTTATGGAAGCTTATATGCAAGATCAAGTTTTCTATTGGAAACTTGTTTTGGTAGGTAAGAACTATTGTTGGAGATTCTTGCTGTTATGGAACTTGTGTTTTATTCCAAATATAGATGGGACTGTGGTTAAATCCATATATAGCTTGGTTCTTGTATTTTATCTTGTAAAAACTTAGACTATTGTTGAAACCCTCGCACTGCTTTATACCTGTGTTGTATTATTATGGATAATATGGACTGTTGATAGTCCACATAGGGATTGGTTCCTGTGTCTTATTGTGACCATATAAAATGTTAGAGAGAGTTCATTAAGAAAAAAACCTTCTTATTTTGTGGTGTTTAGTCTGAACTCTGTTTAGAATCTTACAAACTGTTTCAGTTGGCAACAAGGGTTTGATATGATGATTAATTGAAAATGGAAGCTTGATTCTTAATTTGAACTGTTTAAAAGTTTATTCATTGCATTTTATCTAGAATTATTATGTGGAAGTTATATTAACTCAATATGGAGTAATGTGATGCAAATCGATTCAATGAAATTGTTTCTCATTGTTGGAATTGGAAACCTGAGCAAGGTGTCGGTTCAATTGGGATTCTTTCTAGTTTTATTTGTTTAAAGATATAAACCCAAAAGGGAACATAAGTTGCACGAACTTTTTTACAATCAATTGAATGATTTTTGGTCTTGGTGAGAACTTATGCTCATCATGGTGCTCAGATTTGTGTTTTGAGTCTTGGGTAGAAAGTATCTTTTAAATATGTTGTTAGATCTTATCGTTTAAATTGAGTTTATTACTGAAGTGAATTATTTTAAAACTCCAAACTCTTAAAAAGAAACAGATGTGCATCGAGAAAACTGGAAACATGGTCTTATGAGTTGTTTGGTAAACTCTGTGAGATTTTGACTAGAATCATCTTTGTAGTTTACCATTCTTATTGGGAATTCATTCTTTTATTTTACTCTTGAAGTAATACGTTGAAAAGTATGGTAAATAATATTGTTTTGATTGATCTCTTGGGTAATTCTGAGCTCGTTAGTATTTACTCATATTTTTTTTCTTGTTATGTCCACTGAAAGAAATGTAGAACCCATAAAAGAATTAGTTATGATTATTTTGTGTCTATGGAATGTGTATGAAATTCAATGTTGTATTGTTACTATTTGAAATGGACCTCTTGCTTACAATGGGAAGTTTTTAAAAGAAAAGTTTCATTAGATTCCTTCTTAATTTAAGGTGTTCTTATTATTTTGGGAACTCTTATATGAACTTAAACTATATATATATTGAAGAAGGTATTTTGTTAATTAAGTTGAAGGAAATGATTACTAGTTAGCAACATTTCTGTTAAGCTTCTTTTCTAATACAGTTGGAAAAAGTTCATTTGTTACAACCTTATGTTAATAATTCTTTTAGGAAAGAGTTATTCGTTACTTGATTAACCTTCTCATATTTATCATTTGACTGAAATGAAATAGAAGGAGAATGATGACTGGGTTGTTAAAAAGGAAATGAAAACTTGTTGCTTGACTATTGATCCATCATTCCTTCTTAGATTTTTTTATGTGAATCTGTTCTGATGAATACCTTAAAATGTTGAATTTTAAAGTAGATGAAGGAAACCGTTTAAGTCATGATATGCACCTGTTTCTACTTTACAGATGTTATGTACTTTGGCATAATGGAAATGGTTTCTCTTATTCTTTACTTGAAAGTTAGATGAAACATCCTAGTGAGAATATGTTGTAAACACCTCTTGTATCTTATAGTAAAGATAAGTGTTGTATTCTATTTTGGTAGAATTGGAAATAATGAGATGTTATGTTCTGTTGTTTGGTAAAGATAATTGATATGATCAATAATAATTTAATTTATAAGATATATATTATAGATTATATTTTGTTCTTCTTTTAGAAGTGAATTCAGATTCATTGATGCTCTTATTTTTTTGATTGTTGGATCACTTATGCTTAAAGTATGAAATACTAATTTTTCATTAAAGTAGGGTTGTTTTTATTGGAACAATTAGTGGAATGCACTTCATTTTAAGGATTAGTGCTTATCATTCTTAGTTCATTGAACTGACCCATACTAGCAATTTTTTGTAGATGGAATTCGTTAGTGATAAAATAAGGAAAAAACTTATATGATGCATTAGCTGATTTAAGTCTAATTTTTGTGAAGTATTCTGATCCGTTCTTGAGTTGTATTGAAAAATAAAAGCATATTATTTTTGAAGGAAGGCTATTGTTATGCATTATGCCTAAAATGTATAAGCTTGCAAATGTATAAGTTTTGATAATGAATTGAAAGATGAGAATTTAATTGCATTGGTTGTGTAAATCATCTTGTACTTTTGTAAGAGAAATGAAATATTATCTTGTTGATAATCTTCCTATTATTTTATATGATTAAATGATAATTCTTGGATAAATAGGATAAATGGAATTAGATTAATTTCCCTAATTAAGATGCAACTAGATAAGTTACAAAATTTAATGTTCTTAAATAAACAATTAAATATAGTAAGATGATGTGTAATGAACATACAATGAAAACTATAGAATTTTGTAAAGGACATAAAGGGTGTGTTAAACCCTAGAAATTAACCATGAAGAGGAAGACTCTTCCTCTCTCCTAAAAATGTAAACATAAAGGGAGATATGATTTATAATCGTTAGACTTCATTTAATATATTCTATTAAGTTACAACCTAGGTGGTTGTTACACTTCGTTGAATGGTTAAGTCACATTAAATGGAACTTATGAGGTTGATGTCCTATATGTTCTGGTAATTGCTTGTTAAGCCAAAATTAATGAACATCAAAATAAATATTAAGTTAAAATAAGTTCTTTAAGGATTAAAGGAATTTGTTTTGGAAAAGAACTCAGGGAGAGTTGGATTAAGGTTCGGGAAAGGTTGCTGAAATCTGCTTTTAATTATCCAAATTAATTAAATATTAATAACCTCTTAGGGCTATGTACATCTTGAAGAGGTTGTTCTGTAGGATGATGGCACACACCTACTACAGGGCTATACCTTCAAGAATATTAGGATCTTCTCGAGGATATAGTGATGCAATTGACATGTGGCATCACCCTTCTGCATTGATTGTCAATATCTACACACTCTTGGAATTGAACTTAGTTTTCCTCTAGGAATGGATAGTAGCATAGTTAGGATATGAAGTAGCCCTCTAGGACTTAGGGTACCTTGGCACACGGGGTTGACCTAGGTTGATCTAGTATGCCAATATACCCCTAAGTCTTGTGAGCCTCTTCTTATCATAACCTATGTTGTTAACTTGAACTAGGGTTAAACCTTGGGCAAGTGGACTAAAAAAAGTCAATAAAGGACATTCTAGATAACAATAGAGTGGGGGTGAAGGATGTATTCTGGATTGACGAGTATGTCGTCAAGGAATAAGTAATACGAACAGTATGTTAGAAATATTTGGCCAAAGTATTGCAAGTTGTTGATTGCGTTGTCTTATGTCACCTAGTCTAAGGATCGTGATGCAGATGAATATTGGTAACAAATATTTAGTTAGGTTCCTTAGAAAGATCACTCAATACCCAGAACAGGGTAAGAGAACCCAAATATACGTAGTATATAGAAAAGTATTCAATACTTAATGTTAAAACATGAATAGATTGGTAGTTTACCGAGTCATGAAATGAATAGATCAGTAGCTCACCGAGTCATTACAGCTGCATATGGTTATCTATTATAAGAATTGTTGTTATAGAATGTGTGTTCTAAATTACATATTTAGAATAGAGGACATTACTCAATTTTTTTCCCCTTGTTTCTAAAGTCTTAAAATGGGAATGTTACATCTTGGTATCAGAGCTGAAGGTTACAGCTCTTGGACCTATTGTGTCCATAATATGATAAAAACTTAAATTTTCTTGTAACAGAAAATGGTTAGGACAAGAGGACAACGTTGCGAATAATTCTCCACTTGATGAAGGAGCAGCAACAGCCCAAAAAATTGATGAGATCCTTGTTGCCCTGTTGGACACAAGATATTGTTTGGCTTTACTTGAACAACAAGTGATGGGTAATGAGGAGGAAGAAGAATCTGGAAATAAAAATTAGCCACCTCTTGAGGACAACCCCCAATTTGGGTGTTGATAATAACAATGTAAAATGTGCCTGTCCATCCAGAAAACAAAAAGGCAAGGTTGGCAGGTTGAACTCACCAATGATATAAAAAGGATAAGTCCACCAAATTTTGATGGCACCACGTTAGCAGATGGAGCTAAGAATTGGCTCAGTGAAATGGAGAAGTACTTTGCAATAAGGAACTTCTAAGAGAGAAACCAAAGCTATTTGGGGAGCATATCAGCTTTCCCATAAAGCATCTTCATGGTGGGATAGCCGTAACTGGATGAGTTAAATATTGATGAAACTAACATCACTTGGGATCAATTTAAAAGTTACTTTAGGCAATGTTAGCCACAACTTTATTATGATCAGAAAATGACTGAATTTCAGAACTTAGCTCAAGGGAAGTTAATTGTAACTGAGTATTGGGAATGGTTTATGAAACTCCTCAAGTATGTACCTTAGTACCAAAATGATGAGAAGTTAAGGATATGGAAATTCATCATGGGATTGAAATCCCATTATTGGGGGAGAGGTTGATGTTCACAACCCAACCACTATGGAAGGGGTTGTTGAAAAATCCATAAGGAAAGAACAACAACTTAAAGGCTATTTCTGCTCATAAGGAAGAATTACAGAAGAAAGTTATAAACTCTTCTTCAACTTTTCTTGCACCTAAGAAAGGACCATGGAAAAATTTTGGTAAGAAAAGTAAGTTTTCAGCTGATAATAATAATAAAACAACAATGAATAAGTTTGCTAGAAATACACGGAACAATTTTTGCCAAGAATAATAATAACATACGGAAGTCCTATGGAGGTCAAAATGATAACTTTAAGGCTGGAAATAATTTTGAGTCTAAGAAGGGACCAGTAGGAGGTTGTTATAATTGTGGCAAAGATTATTACGTGAATCAATGTCATTTGAAGAAGGATGATCGTAATTAGTAGCACAAGATACATGCTACAGTAGTTGACAAGCAAGCTGAAAAGCAAGTTACACCTATAGAAGTTCCTAGTAAGTTATTCGGCATACCTGTTACTATTATTTTTGATACGGGAGCTACTGAATGTTTTATTTCTAGTAAACTTGCTTTGAAACTTAATAGAAAAGCTAGAAAAATGGATAAATCATGGACTATACATTATGGTAATAATTCTCTTCATATAGTTAGTATTTGTCTTTTTGGGGCAGTCCTTGACTTACCTAGCTTTTCCACTAAAGTTGATCTCTATGTAGCACCTTTGGGATCTTATGATATAGTCATAGGCATAAATTGGTTAGCAAAACATAAAGTAACGGTAGACTATTTTGAAAAACACATTAGTTGTTTAGATGATCTGCATAAAATAGTAGAGATTCAAGGTGTAAAATGAGAAATTTCTATTAGGAAATTATCAGCTACAAAACTTAAAAAGGCCAAAAATAAGGGTTGTACCTTATATGTAGTAAAAATTTCAGAATTTGTGGAAGAAAAAAATGATTTCATGGAATGTTATCTGCTATTACAGAACTACAAGGATGTGTTTCTGGAAGAATTACCAGGATTACCACCCAAAATGGAGTTTGACTTCATGATTGAAATCAAACCAGGTACTGAACCTATTTCTATAACACCTTATCAAATGACTACCACAGAGTTAGTAGAGCTTAAGGCTCAGTTGCAAGAAATTTTTTCTAAGGGTTTGATTAGACCAAGTGTTTCACCTTGGGGAGCACCAGTGATCTTTGTGAAAAAGAAAGATAGAACACTTAGATTGTGTATTGATTACAGGATGTTAAACAAAGCAACAATCAAGAATAGATACCCACTTCCTAGAATTGATGACCTATTTGATCAAATGTGCGGAGCGTCGGTATATCCTAAGATATATCTTCGATCTGGATATCATCAATTACGAATTAAGGATGAGGAAATTTATAAAACGGATTTCAGGACAAGGTATGAGCATTATGAATTCATGGTTTTACCCTTTGGATTAAGTAATGCACCTTCAAATTTTATGAACTTAAGGAATAATATATTTCAAGAATACTTGGACAAGTTTGTGCTTGTATTCTTGGATTAAATTCTCATATATTCTAAAAGTGTTGAGGAGCATCATGAACACTTGAAAATAGTTTTGGAAATTCTGAGAAAGAGATAGTTATATGGTATGTTGTCCAAATGTTCTTTCTATAACACCGAAGTTCACTATTTGGGTCATGTTATAAGTAAATATGGGATTGCTATAGATCCTTCTAAAATTGTATCTATAACTAAGTGGCCTGCACCAAAGAATGTACCTAAAGTTAGAAGCTTCATGGGCCTTGCAGGTTATTATAGAAAATTTGTTAAGGATTTTTCTAAGATGGCTACACAAATAACTTCACTACAAAAAAAGGATAAAAAATTTGTTTGGAATGATAAATGTGAATCTTCTTTTAAAAATTTGAAAATTCAGTTGACTTCAACACCTATTTTAGCTATACCTGATCCTAATGGATATTTTACTATTGTAATGGATGAATCTAGGGAAGGTCTTGGAGGTATTTTGTTACAAAATGATCATGTCATAGCTTATGTAAGTAAAAAACTTAAGTTACCTAAGTTGAATTATGCTCCACATGATTTAGAGCTTGTTGCCATAGTTCATGCACTTCAAGTTTGGAGACATTATCTGCTTGGTAAAACATTTGAGTTGAAAACTGATCATCTTGGGCTAAAGTAAATTTTTCACTCAACCAAATCTAAATGCAAGACAATGAAGGTGGCTAGATTTTTTGTCTCAATATGATTTTGACATAAGTTACATTAAAGGAAAAGAGAATAGAGTGGTTGATGCTCTAAGTCATAGGAAGCACATTTTTGCTCTTATGACACTAAGAACTTAGTTTAAGGATGAAGAAAGAAGTGTTATGAAATCTGATTCTTACTTTTAGCAAGTAAAAATAGCGCTTGCTGCAGATCCAATAGATGAAAGGTATAAAGGTTTTCACTTTGATAATGAAGGAATATTACGATATGAAAATAGAGTATACATACTTTTGCTTAATGATTTGAGAAAGAAATTGTTGGCTGAGTTTCACAATTCACCTTTTTCTAAACACCCTAGCATTACAAAAATACTTATTGATATAAAACAACAATATTTCTGGAAAGGAATGAAAAAGGATGTTATTGATTTTGTGACTCATTGTCTTGAATGTCAACGTGTAAAAGTGGAACATATGCACCCAGCCGGTTTATTGTATCCTCATAGCATACAACAATATAAATGGTAGGTAATAAACATGGATTTTGTACAAGGATTGTCTATGTCAAGAAATAAACATGATGTTATCTTGGTAGTAGTTGATAAACTAACAAAATTAGCTCATTTTATTGTTGGAAATATAAAGGATGATTCTCTTGTTTTGGCTAAAAGATTTGTACACAAAATTCTCAGATTACATGGAGTACCTGAATTAATCATATCCGATAGAGACCCTAGAATGACGTCAAGGTTTTGGCAAAAACTTAATGCATCTCTTGGAACTAAAATGAATTTCAATTCTGCGTATCATCTGGAAATGGATGGATAGACTAAAAGATTGAATTAGGTTTTGGAATATATGTTATGAATGTATTGTATGGAGCAGTAGTATAAGTGGGAGGAGTACCTTCCATTAGTTGAATTTGCATACAATAATACATATCATGCTTCTCTCAAGATGACACCTTTTGAGGCACTTTACGAAAGGAAATGTAAAACCCCTATTAGTTGGGATAACATTGAGGATAGAGAGGTAATTGGACCTGAAATTATTGCAGAAATGGAACAAGAAGTTAAAATGATTCGTGAACACTTGAAAGAAGCAACAGATATGAAAAAGAGTTATACTAACTTAAAGCAGGTTAATAGGAAATTTGAACTTAGTGAGAAGGTTTTTCTTCGAGTTAAACCAAAAAAGAGTTCTATAACTTTTGGCAAGTCTGCCAAGTTGTCACCTCATTATGTGGGACCTTTTGAAATAGTTGAAGTAATCAACCCTGTAGCTTATCGTTTAGCACTACCATATGCTCTGTCACGAATGCATGATGTTTTCCATATTTCATTTGCTTAAGAAATACGTTTCAGATTTATCACATGTGTTAAATTGGAATTCCTTGCAGGTCTAAGACCAAGGAATAATCATGGTTAAACCCATTCGAGTGATAGAAACTCATGAGTTGCATTTAAGAAATCGAGAAATAAGTCAATGTAAGGTCCAGTGGGACCAGTTTAGTGAAGAGAGTGCAACTTGGGAAAATTTGGAGGATATGAAAACTACTTTTCCATATCTATTTGAATAGAATTGAATCTATTGAATAATAAAAAAATTATTATGATTTTATCTTTATATGACATTAAGTAAGCCAATTTTGGGTAGATATTTATTTGATTTAAATAAAAAGTTATTTAATGTTGATTTCTGGAACTATAAGGTTTAGAAATATTTGACTTAGGATAAGAGAAGTGAATGAATTGATTGTCCTTGATGTAAATTGTTAAAAGAGATAATCATCAAGACGATGATTATTTTAGGAGGGAAGCATGTAACACCCTTAACAGTTGTTATTTTCCTCCTTTGAATTTCAAGTGTTGACATGTGATTTTCCTTATAAAGATATGTTCTTCTAATTATTGGAAATCATGCTTGATATGGATAAGTCTTTTATGCTCTTAAGATCCTTTGACTAAATTGGAATGAATTTTCTAAATCCTTTTATTTTTCACTCCTTGTAGGTGATTTGCAATATGGTTTAAAAAAGTTGTAAACTTACCTATTTATCTGACTCATCCTTGGATCAATTTCAGTGATCAAAGGAATGTTTTAAATCTACACTATTGAATGAATGGTAAATTGACATTCCATGGATTAAGATACACATTGGACTGAACTTTGTAGTTACAAGTTCTTTGATTTTTTTATGAACGTGTTTCCATTCGGTGGTTTGTTTTGCTTGGGTCTTTCGAGATCAACCATGGCAAGTAATTGCTGACGAAAATGGAAATGCAGCATGTTCACAGCATAGGAGAGATCTAGGATCCTATGTAGGACTAACCTGCAGGATCCTAAGTGAGGTAAAAAAAAAATTTCTACCTAAGCTATGTCACTTGATAGAATTTTGATTCTAACCTAAGCTTGGTGTAAATGGAATTTGAAAGGTTACTAGGTATTAAAATTAACCTAGATCCTAATACTATAAGGTAATATTGTAATCTAACCTAATGCCTAAAACTATTGTGTTTTGAATTAATTTTCCTATGTGGAAATTATCTAAACCTATAAGGCCTATGGTGGGGGTTATTTTTTAGTGTTATATCCTAAGGTATAAATTTTAAATCTACCTCAGATCTTACCTAAGCAATCTAATCTATCCTAAACTAATGGATATGAATGGGGACTTAAGTGGTCACATGCACTTGGGTGACGGTTCCTAAGGAATTTATGTTATAGACATGGTTGGTAAATGCATATAGAATGTGCATGTTATTCTTGACCTGGCATTCGCTAGACTTGGAAGGCAGTGGCAAGGAAGATTAGGCGGGATATTTGGAATTAATGGAATTTATTACTTTCAGTTTTTGTGCTCAAACCATCTTGGTAGGCATGCAAGTGGATTTTTCTTGGGTTGTTTCACTTTGCATGTTTCCTAATTTTTACTCGGCATGCTCTTTGGTTTTTCAAACCAGTAGATTGAACTGCACTTCATGGCTATTTTTGAAGTTTCGAATCTATTTTCATTTCATGGAATGTATAAGAGGTATTATGGAAGAGGTATTTGGTTGTTTGATCTTTCTTGGAGAAGAGGAGAAGTAGTGAGATCAGTTGGATGTTTTCTTCAATTTTATAGAGACACTATTAGGCATGATAAGCTCTAACTGTTAAAATCTATTTCTTTCCTCTAAGTGTTTTCATTAAAACAACACTGTTCTGTTTAGTTTTATGCATTGCATGCTCTATCTGGATAATTGGTTGCTGGGTTTGGTAAATCTTGCATTCTTGATTTCGAATCCATGGTATATGTGGTTCTGTTGGAAAATAATGTTGTATTGTTTCAGCACAAGAACTATGCATGAAAGAATGAAGTTGGTAACTCTACTTGGCATTTTCAGTTTTTGGTAATTGTTTGTTTTGGTTTTGACGACTTTCGTTGCCTATAAATTACTAGCTGAGTTTTTATAGGAACTCTGAGCTCCACCTATGTTTGTTGATATTAGTGTTTTATGTGTTTTGTGATCACAAGCTGGTAAAGAACTCATGTTTTTATGGAAGCTTGTACGCAACCTCGAGTTTTCTGTTGGAAACTTATTTTGGTAGGTAAGTACTGTTGTTGGATATTCTTGGTTCTATGGCACTTGTGTTTTATTCCATAGATAGATGGGACTGTGGTTAAAGCCGTATATAGCTTGGTTCTTGTATTTTATCTTGCAAAAACTTAGACTGTTGTTGAAACCCTCACACTGCTTGATACCTATTTTTTATTATTATAGATAATATGGATTGTTGATAGTCTACATAGGGATAGGTGCCCGTGTTTTATTATGACCATATGAAATGTTAGAGAGAGTTCATTAAGAACACGACCTTCGTATTTTGTGGTGTTTAGTCTGAACTCTGTTTAGAATCTTACAAACCATTTAAGTTGGTAACCAAGGTTTGATATGATGATTAATTAAAAATGGAATCTTGATTCTTAATTTGAACCGTTTAAAAGTTTATTCATCGCATTCTATCTAGCATTATGATGCAGAAGTTATATTAACTCAATATGGAGTAATGTGATGCAAAGTTGATTCAAGGAAATTGTTTCTCATTGTTGGAATTGGAAACCTGAGCAAGGTGTCGGTTCAGTTGAGATTCTTTCTGGTTTTCTTTGTTTAAAGATGTAAACACAAAAGAGAACATAAGTTGCCGAAACTTGTTTACAATCAATTGAATGATTTTGGTCTTGGTGTGAACTTATGCTCATCATGGTTCTCAGATTTGTGTTTCAAGTCTTGGGCAGAAAGTATCTTTTAAATATGTTGTTATATCTTGTCTTTTAAATTGAGTTTATTACTGAAGTGAATTATTTTAAAACTCTGAACTCTTAAAAAGAAACATATGCATGTGCATGGAGAAAAATGGAAACATGGTCTTATGAGTTATTTGGTAAAATCTACGAGATTTTGACTGGAATCATCTTTGTAGTTTACCATTCTTATTGGGAATTCATTCTTTTATTTTACTCTTGAAGTAATACATTGAAAAGTATGGTAAATAATATTGTTTTGATTGAGCTCTTGGGTAATTATGAGCGTTAGTATTTACTCAGATTTATCTTCTTGTTAGGTCCACTGAAAGAAATGTAGAACCCATAACAGAATTAGTTATGATTCTTTTGTGTCTATGGACTGTGTATGACCTTCACTGTTGTAATGTTCCTATTTGAAATGGACCTCTTGCTTACAATGGGAAGTTTTTAAAAGAAAAGTTTCATTAGATTCCTTCTTACTTTAAGGTGTTCTTGTTCTTCTTTTAGGAACTCTTATATGAACTTAAATTATATATATATATTGAAGAAGGGATTTTGTTAATTAAGTTGAAGGAAATGATTACTGGTTAGGAATATTTCTGTTAAGCTTCTTTTCTAATACAATTGGAATAAGTTCATTTGTTGGAACCTTCTGTTAATAATTCTTTTAGGAAAGAGTTATTCATTACTTGATTAACCTTATCATATTAATCATTTGACTAAAATGAAATAGAAGGAGAATGATGATTGGGTTGTTGAAAAGGAAATGCAAACTTGTTGTTTGACTGTTGATCCATCATTCCTTCTTGGATTTATTTTATGTGAATTTCTTCTGATGAATACATTAAAATGTTGAATTTTAAAGTATATGTCCCTTACAGAAAATAGTTTAAGTCATGATATGCATCTGTTTCTGCTTTGTGGATGTTATGTACTTTGGCATAATGGAAATGGTTTCTCTTCTTATTTACTTGAAAGTTAGATGAAACATCCTAGTGAGAATATGCTGTAAAAACCTCTTGAATCTTGTAGCAAAGATAAGTGTTGTATTCTATTTTGGTAGAATTTGAAACAATGAGATGTTATGTTCTGTTATTTGGTAAAGATAATTGATAGGATCAATAATACTGTAATTTGTAAGACATATATTATAGATTATATTATGTTCTTCTTTTAGAAGTGAATTCAGATTCATTGATACACTTCTTTTTTTAATTGTTGATACTTATGCTTAGAGTATGAAATACTAATTGTTCATTAAAGTAGGGTTGTTTTTATTAGAACAATTAGTGGAACACTTCATTTTAAGGATTAGTGCTTATCATGCTTAGTTCATAGAACTGACCTGTGCTAGCAATTTTTTCAGGTGGACTTCATAAGTGATAAAAGAAGGAAAAAACTTATATGATGCATTGGTTGATTTAAGTCTAATTTTTGTGAAGTATCCTGATTCATTCTTGAGTTGTATTGAAAAAGAAAAGTATATTATTTTTAAAGGAAGGTTGTTGTTATGTAGTATGCCTAAAATGCATAAGCTTGTAAATGTATAACTTTTGAAAATGAATTGAAAGATGAGAATTTACTTGCATTGGTTGTGTAAATCATCTTGTACTTTTGTAAGAGAAATGGAATCTTATCTTGTTGATATTCTTCATATTATTTATATGATTAAATGAGGATTCTTGGATAAATAGGATAAAGGGAATTAGAGTAATTTCCCTTATTAAGATGCAGCTAGATAAGTTGAAGAATTTAATGTTCTTATACAAACAATTTAATATAGTAAGATGATGTGTAATGAACATACAATGAAAACTATAGAATTTGTAAAGGACATAAAGGGTGTGTTAAACCCTAGAACTTAACCATGAAGAGGAAGACTCTTCCTCTCTCCTAAAAATGTAAACAAAAAGGGAGATATGATTTATAATCGTTAGACTTCATTTAATATAGTCTATTAAGTTACAACCTAGGTGGTTGTTACACTTCCTTGAATGGTTAAGTCACATTAAATGGAACTTATGAGGTTGTTGTCCTATATTTTTCGGTAACTGCTTGTTAAGTGAAAACTAATAAACATTGAAAGCAATCTTAAGTTAAAATAAGTTCTTCAAGGATTAAAGGAACTTGTTTTGGAAAAGAACTCAGGGAGAGTTGGATTAAGGTTTGGGCAAGGTTGCTGGAATCTTCTTTTAATTATCCAAATTAATTAAATATTAATAACCTCCTAGGGGTATGTACATCTCGAGGAGGCTGTTTTGTAGGATGCTAGCACATGCCTAATGTAGGGCTATACCTTCAAGAAGATTATGATCTTCTCGAGGATACAACGATGCAGTTGACATGTGGTAACACCCTTCTGCATTGATCGTCAATATCTACACACTATTGGAATTGAACTTAGTTTTCCTCTAGGAATGGATAGTAGCATAGTTATGATATTAAGTAGCCCTCTAGGACTCAGGTACCTTGGTACACGGGGTTGACCTAGGTTGACCCAATATGCCAATATACCCTAAGTCTTGTGAGCCTCTTCCTATCATAACCTATGTTGTTAACCTGAACTAGGGTTAAACCTTGGGCAAGTGGACTGAAAAAAGTCAGTAAAGGACATTCTAGATAACAATAGAGTGGGGGTGAAGGACATATTCTGGATTGATGAGTATGCCATCAAGGAATAAGTAATATGAATAGTATGTTAGAAATATTAGGCTGAAGTATTGCAAGTTGTTGATTGCATTGTCCTATATCGCCTAGTCTAAGGATTGTGATGTAGATGAATATTGATAACAAATATTTAGTTATGTTCCTTAGATAGATCAATCAATACCCAGAATAGGGT
Source organism: Taxus chinensis (assembly GCA_019776745.2). Lineage (NCBI taxonomy): Eukaryota > Viridiplantae > Streptophyta > Pinopsida > Cupressales > Taxaceae > Taxus > Taxus chinensis. The sequence goes on from CM034151.1 coordinate 429,899,243, forward strand.
AAGATAACCAAATATACGTAGTCTACAAAAAAGTATTCAATACTTAATGTTAAAACATGAATAGATCGGTAGTTTAGTGAGTCATGAAATGAATAGATCGGTAGCTCACCGAGTCATTACAGCTACATATGGTTATCTGTTATAAGAATGGTTGTTATAGAATGTGTGTTCTAAATTACGTATTTAGAACAGAGAACATTACTCAATTTTTTTTCCCCTTGTTTCTAAAGTCTTAAAATGGGAATATTACATTTTGGTGCATTTAAAAAGAATGATTCTTCTTACTTTCTTACATTTAGTGAAATAACATACCCTCTCCTATTCATCCTTTTGTGTCATCGAATATAATATTTTGATTTGGTTTTAAAACACTTGCATTACATTCTGATTTTATTGCATTATTAGCTCACATTAAAATTGAGGGCAACCTATATGTTGGAAGTCATGCCCAGGTGATGGTTGACACAAAGAATCATAGAAATAACATTTTTCTCCCTCTCTGTGTGTCTTACCAAACTTGTAAAAAATCAAATATACACATATTTCTTAAACAACATCTTACTCGGGAACATCTATCAGTGATCACTCGATCTGATTGGCAGGTATTCCCAAGCTCGTTGCCTCTGTTGAGTCATTATCTTAGAGGATGACCCACCCACACCATAACATTCCTGAAACCTCTCCTTTTAGATATCCTTCTTTATAAGAAACCTTCCCCACCAAAACATCCTGTTCTAAATACACATAGTCAATCCTAAATAGCATAAGCTAAACAAACATAAGAAAATCACTATTAGGATCGTGCTTTTTCTTAGCATTCTTCTTGGCTTGTGTTTTGAGGTGTGAGACTATGAATCTCCATTTTTCTTCTTCCTTGCACACTCCACCATCATAGTTGGAGTATTATAATTTTGTTTGAGTGTGCTAGGGCCTCATCTTCTCATTCTCAAGATTCTGGGTTTGATTCTTCACTTAATTTAATTCACAAAACCAATTTTCCTTATTTATTTCTAATTTCACAGTCATCAATGTTGGTCTAGCAACCGTCATCGGTTCACATCTGACTATCATCAGTTAAACCCTAACTGGTGTCAGATTCTAGATTTCTAGTTACTTTACCTAGAATAACCCCCATTACTGCTTCTGTTCTGTTACTAGCCCTCAGGGTACCGTCATATTTCTCCCTTATTGATATTTTCTATCATACAAAGTGTCACCAGAACAACTCCAACATTCTCACTTCATTTTTCTGAGACTATTTTCTTCCACAGTGACCAGTGTCGATTTCAAAAACCATCATCAGTGTTGTCCTAACCATCACTGGTCATCCTGACTGTCATTGGTTTTCCCAAAACCATCATCGGTCAACCTAATCATCATCGGTTGCCTGTGTTTAGTTTTTTAAAGTCTAAACATTGACCAGATTCACCTCCTAGACCCCATTATTCTTTGTTTTTATTTTTTTCTATTTCATATACAAAATACAGTCTTACTAAGTCAGCACTTGTTCACATGGTGGTGGCTCGTAGCTAGAATTACACCCTCATATTCCACGCTAGTTGTCAACCACTCCCAACTAGTCCTTCACTGCCCTTTGTCCTATCACACATGGATCCATCCTTACATAGTGCCATTGGTACCAGAAATGAGGAGTTTACACAACTCCTTGATCAGAATCCTATGACTCTATATTTACCCTTCCCACTATTCCACCAAAGACTCCTATGGTCAAGTGATAACACATGCCGGTATAATCTCCACCTGCCCTTATCATGTTGGCATTACCCTCACTACTTCATCCTGATAGTTTACTAAACCCCCCCCCTCCCCTTAGAACCATACCCGCATGCACTCACCACATCATTAGTTTCCCTCGCCACTGTGGGATCTGTTTCCCCTAGTACCCACACAGCCCACAACATAGTCCACACACATGGTCTCACAAGTACCATACAACACAACACACATGTGGTGTCAGTGGCACCTAACTCCATTCCAAAATCTCATCCTCTCCATCCTGACAACAGGCCCCTATCGCACCATCACTCACGCCACCATCCCACCGCACCTACCCTACTACAAAACAACCCCCCTATCTCATTGTCACCCATAGGGTATGTACAGTCCATGTCAAATTCCTTATTCTCAACCTCCCTATGAGTTTCCTATCTACCTTCCTTATGACAAAGGTGGTGTCCGCCCATCACAACCTCAAGGACCTACTCAGTTGATGATGGAAACCGATGTACACCTAGAAGCATCGTTTATGGCTCATGCAGAGTCTCCCTCATCTTATGATGAAATGTGGTAAGTGAGTCATATTCATTGGGATATTATTCCCATTCGACCATCCCCCACATGGGAGGCTGCTAAATATTCACCCCCTCCCTAGGCACCATACAGATCGGCCATTTTACACCATTGCATTCCTTTAACATGTGGTTTACCTGTCTCCCCCCCTAGAGCTTTCCTTTTTGGAGGGAACTTTCCCAAGGTCCTATGGGCCCATGACCTGCATGGATTGTGGTTTTATGTTAGGGGTAGGTACCAAGACAATCCCCTTTCCTCATTCCCTCACGAGCCCAAGCCTTCCCTAGCTCATCTCCATCCATGTGTTAGCAAGGTACTATGATGATCTCTGACTCCCACCTTGACAATATGCACCCCGAGTCTATCACAAATGGGTCACTCGCTGGCCCAGCTCATTAAACTAGCTTACATTCCAATTGCTCAAACTGATTGATTAGAGCTATTTCCTTGGGCTGTGCTAGATACATCTCACCAACCCTACAGGTGAATTTGTTTGGCACATTTTGTTTGAGGCATTCCCCTGGCACGAAAATTGGAAAATTTTCAGGTCTATCTCAAAGAAAACGAAGATTCAACTTCGTAATAAGAACTTGCATTCAAACTCAAATGTACTTCTCATTATCCAACCTGGTATGAAATTAATATTCAAACCCCAAAGGCTTGTTGGAATGCCATATTCTTAATTATAGTCCCTCATCCATCAAACCCATCCACAAAAAACTTTAATCTTTCTTTCTTGTACAAGGCATCCAGTTCAGACGAGCACAATGAAAGTAAAATTCCATAGCGAAATTAATCCTTATTTGGAAAGCTTGTTAAGGTAGGGTCATAACTTTCCACCTATAAAACGACATAACTGGTTCAAACCTGAGTGACCCCATGCTGGGTGTATAAGGAAAAATAATTTCCCCTACATCAGCATCTATGACCTTATAGTTCTACCATTCCCACTCTTCCACCCAAGACTCCTATGGTCAATTGATATACGACATGCCGGTATAAATCTCCCCTGCCCTTATTCCTGTTGCTGCATTACCCTCACCTACTTCATCCTGATAGTTTAATAACTAGAACCCATACCCGCCATGACTACCACATCATTAGTTTCCCTCGCACCTGTTGTATCTGTTGTCCCCTAGTCCACCACCCAGACCACAACATAGTCCACACCCATTGTCTCACAAGTACCCATTACAACACAACCACATGTGGTGTCAGTGACACCTACTCCATTCCAAAATCTCATCCTCTCCATCCTGCAAACATTGCCCCTAATCGCTACCAGACTCACGACAACCATCCCACCTACATACACCTACTACCAACAACCCCCTATCTCATTTGTCACCCATTCTGGATATGTACCTTCCATGTCAATTCCTTATTCTCAACCTCCCTATGAGTTTTAATATCTACCTCCTTATGCCAAAGGGGGTGTCCGCCCATCACAACCTACCAATGACCTCATCAAGTTGATGATGGAAAAGATGTAAACACTAGAAGCATCGGTTTATGGCTCATGCAATTCCCTCACTTATGATGAAATTTGTAATGAGCCTATTCATCTGTCCATTCCCATTCGACCATACCCCATACATTGGGAGATGCCAAAATTCAACCACTTCAATAGAAAAGAAGATCTGCAAAACATTTGCATCCTTAAACATGGGTGTTACCTGATTACCCCGATGATGCTTACTTTTGAGGACTTTCCCAATGTCCCTGACATGACCTGCATTGGATTGGTATAGTGGACTACCAAGACACTCCATTTACTCATTCAATCAAGTAGCCCAAGCCTTCCTAGATCACTTCTCCATCAATGTTGTTAAGAAGGTTACTATGAATGATCTCTATTCCACATGACAATATGACAACGAGTCTATCACTAAATTTGTCACTCGCTGGCACAGCCTCATAAACTAGCTTACATTCCAATTGCCTCAAACTGATCTGATAGAGCTATTTACTTGGGCATGTGCTAGATACATCTCACCAACCCTACAGGTGAATTTTTTTTGCACTTTTGTTGAGGCATTCACTATGGCACGAAAATTGGAAATTCATGCTATCAAAGAAAAGAAGATTCAACTTCGTAATAAGAACTTTGCATTCAAATCAAATGATACTTCTTCATTATCGAAACCTCAAAATAACTATTCAAATCCCAAAGGATTTTTGAATGCCATAGTTCTTAAATCTAGTTCCCCTCATCAATCAAACCCATCAAAAACCCCTTCTAATCTTTCTCTTGTACAAGCATTCCAGTTCAGACGAGAACAATGAAAGTAAAATTCCCTAGGAGAATATTAATCCTCTATTTTGGAAAAGCTTGTTAAGGTAGGTTCCATAACTTTTCCAACTATAAAACGACATACTGGTTTCAAACCTGAGTGACCCATGCTTGTGTGGTATAAGGAAAAATACTTTTACAATTATCATCAGGTCAAAGGTCCCAATGACAATAACTACATTACCTTCAAAAATATTGTTCAAGAAATGATAGACAATGAATACTTAGTCTTGGATATCCCAAATGTACCCGCTAACCAAATCCTACACATATTCAAGAAGCCATTCCCTAATCATGCCCCATCTTCCAACAAAAGGGGGTGATACCTCAAACAATGATAGAAAAGTCTGTGAGGTCCATGCTATTTTCAATGGCACATCAGTAGTTTCCTAATTGCTACATATTCCTTCCATAGATGAAATATTAGCACGCGCTCCCATACCTACACCAGATCCTATTTCATGTACTCCTCTACCCACAGAGGAATCCCCTTCATCTTCTCCTTCACCCATAAAAGGGCCTATAATTAGTGCACCACCTTTGACCCCTCAAAAGTCCGAGCAGTTGTCAGTGACACCTCTCCTACTCATAGAAGATGTAGGTTCACCACCTACACCAACACAAGGAGAGCCCACTTCAACTAACTCATCCTCTCCTCTACCCATGGAGGATACTATAGACGTACCACCACCTGTAGATGACCATTCAAAATCAGACCTTCAAGATCATGTTGATCTGCTTTCGGCTCTCTTACCCATAGAGTCCGAGGCTAGCCATTTCCTGGTATCTCAAACACACTTTAGGGGGATTACCACTCGATCCACATCAGCTCCACTTATAATAGTACCATTCTCAAGTTTTTTTGATTTCCTGGACTATGTCGATAGAGCCTTACTTTAGGGGTGTCTCCTACTTCCTATTTCAACACAAATGTAGTTATCACTCGCTAACACCTCTAGTATCTACCCAAAAGTATTTTGGTCAACCACACTAAACACAACCACAATCATCACAAAATATCCCATGACACCACCCATGACTCAACTCACACCTCTACCCATAACCCAACATGCATCTACACCCAAACCCATGCCTACACCATCTTCCTTACATAAGCCTATCACTACTTTAGGGGTCATACCAACAGCTAACCCTACTCATCCACCCATTAAACTAGATTTAGCTACATCTTCCAAAAATAACATCAAACTTAACCCAACCCCTAAATAGAAGATCCAATCTCTTAGATCTCATACCTCAACCTTGCTAACCAAACCCTTATCACCTTCACCCCTTCTGTCCATCCTAGGACCTCACCCTTCAACCCTGGCCAAGAAACCCCCATCCATTGGTAAACCAAGAATGAAATAACCCATTTCCCCATCATAGACCTCTAATATACCAAAGTTCCCCATGCAACCTCCACCCTCACCCGTAACCTTCTTACCACCCATACATCCCATACCATCAATACCTTCTTCACTACCCATAACACTTTCTTCTCTTTAACTCATGTCTCCTACCTAACCTACACCACCTACCTCCACATCAATTGGTTACCCTTGTGGGTAACCCACCCTCTTCCACCATCCACTTTTCCCTCTACATCTCATGCACCCATATCACCTTTACCCAAGAAAGTGCAATCTAAAGCCAAAAATCTTCTACCCTCTAATAAGATAGTTAAATAGCCACACATTCTATTGCTAGTTCATCTACCATGCCCCTACCCAAGTAGATATGACCAACATCTAAGAACACACCACACATAGAAATAGTAGTCCATCCCACTCCCCCTCTTGAAAAGACTCTTCCTACACAGTCAGCCGCACCTATACCTAAACCCACATTCACCTCCCATTGTGATCCATTAGCAGGGTCTTACGTTAAAATCCTAAGCAATCTCCTTGAAAATTCTGTCATCACATTACCACCTCTTATAACCTACGACCCACTCAAACAAAAACCAAAAGGGTTTGACAAAACCAAAAATTGTGCCTACCATCATGTGTTAGGTCATGATGTAGAGAACTATAAGGATTTGAAAGCTGATCTTTTCCAGTTATGTCCTCTTGAAGAAAAATTTGACGATGATGATCTTCTTAACGAGGACCCTATTTCTCATTCACCGATTTCCACAGTTCTTCCCTCATTGCCTTCTCAGTGACTTACATCTCCACCCCCATAACTCTTAGATCCATTCCTAAGATTTGAAATTAACATGGTTCACATAAGAGAGTTAGCCAAACCACCACCCAAATGTAACTACGCCCTACTCATCTCATAAGGGTCATACCCACCACTAGGGTTTTGTCCCTCTTGCCACTATACCTTCCATGACACAACCTCTCCATCAAAATCCCCTCAAATTAACATGATCAACATTACTACCCGTGCTCAAAAAGACAAGGGAAAGGAGAAAGAAACTAGCCCATCAACCAACCCCATACCCAATATACCATCTATACTCGCACCCAAAGTCATCATTCATGATCCTGCATATCCCATTTCCAACGGGAGCACACATCATACAATGCTAAAACAACTACACCAATCCCCCCTCAAAATTTCTTTATATGACCTCATCCATAACTCAAAGTCACATTTTCAAGCCCTTATGGAGGTCCTTCAATCTATCGAAGTCTTACCAAATGATCCCACACCTGTAGCCTCCATTATTAGCCCTTACTATGTAGCCTCTCTCACTAGGTCTTCCGCCTCCTCTACACCTTCACCCAATTGCCAAGTGGCCACCCTTAGTTTTACAGATGAGGAGATCACTCCCTTTTAGTCTGATGACCCTGACCCCACTCTATTTAGCTCCATATTTATCTATAATATACACATCCAACACGTTATGATTGATGGTGGTGCTAGCATTAACATCATTTCCTCCCATGCGTACGCCTAAATGTAAATACCTACCAATTACATACATAGGAACCCTGTTATGTTGCATTCCTTCAACACCATAACCTCTACAATAGGTACCATTGTTCTCCATGTCCTCATAGGTCCCCGCAGCCTCCCTGAACTTTTATATGTCCTAAAAGGGGAGTTCCAGTATAGCTTTTTGCTTGGTCAACCTTGGATTTGTGCCATGGGTTATGTCCCTTTGACGTTACATCAATGCCTCAAATTTGAAAATGAGGGACATAATTACACCATCCCTGCTAACCCATCACCTTTTAAGAAATGTAGCATGCTATATCAACCCAATGATGTGCTTGTACCAGTCAAGGCATCTACCACCAAAACCACTTCACCTCCACCCACAAGCCCATCCACCAAAATTGATAGTACTTATGTTACGTCTAACCTCGCCATCCCTACTATAGTTGTAGCCTCCACTGCTAGTGCCTCTGCTTCCCCTTCATCTAGTGATCCATCTATACCCACTACCCACATACCAACTACTGATCCCTTAGAAGGTGTTTTTCAATGCCTTACTCTAGGGGAATATGACATATACAATATTGATACCTTCCTCACACCACAAGAGTACGGGAATGTGTCAACACCCCAGTCATGAAATTCACATTGGTGACATTTTCCCTTATGGCCCTCCTAACCTTCGCACCAATCTAACGTATGAGATACTTGATATGGCCACCAATAAACCCGAACCTCCATCCCAAACCCAAATATTTTCCACCAACCTACACTCCCTCACCAACCATCATTTCACTCACACTTTCCTCCACCAGTGTGTGTGGAAAGGATTTAGCTTTGGTTTTTATGAACAAGGCCGCCACAAAGTCATCTCTTGTACCACGTGTAAACACAATGATCATAGTGGCATTATTTTTGATGCTCCATTATCTAAGAAGGTACACATTGATCTTATTTAGAATGAGGCATCTTCCCCCTCTCATTCACCCACTTTACCATCCTCACCCATAGAGTCCATAGATCTTCAATCTATACCTCCTAACTTTTTTTTCATAAACACCATTTCCCTGAGACCCATGACCTATCAACACGATGGTGAGGATTCATCTTCTCTCCCATTCCTATATCTTGACATGATTGATGATGATAAACCTTCAATTAATGTCATTCAATGTCAGGATGATGAGACCATCCTCACCTAACTTGGTGAAGAAGAATATTATATTCACTGGTCATTACCCTCCAAGATATAAACCATGTTGAATGAATCGACCATTGAAATCAACATTAATACCCAAGATGACCCACACATTCTAAAGATCAGCCAATATTTAGATGCTACTAAATAGGAATCCTTCACCTCTTTCCTTTGGGATCATAGTGATGCATTCGCTTGGTCCTATGTTGATATGCCTGGTATTGATCCTAAAATCATGGTTCACAATATTGTGACCATTCCTGATACCAAACCTCTCAAACAAAAGCTATGGAAAATACATCCTCGCATTTATCTTCTAGTCAAGGAAGAGCTTTAGTGCCTTCTCTTAGTCTCCTTCATTTTTCCCATAAATTATCCCTAATGGATTTCTAACATTGTTCCTATCACAAAAGTGACAGGGGAACTCCACATTTGCATAGATTTTTGTGACCTCAACCTTTCCTGTCCCAAACATGATTTCCCACTACTAGGCATTGAATAACTAGTTGATCTCACTACTAGCCATGAAATGTTATCACTCATGGAAAGTTTCTCGAGCTACAATCAAATATTAATAGCTCCTAAGGATCAACACAATACTACCTTCATCACCCCTTGGGGGAATTTCTACTATCGAGTCATGCCCTTTGGTCTAAAAAATGTTGGTGCTATATATCACCGGGCCATGACTTACATCTTCCATGACATCATGCATTGCATATTGGAGGATTATGTAGATGATCTGCTTTCCAAATGCAAACATAAAACCAAACACCTACCCATTCTTAAAGTCATCTTTGACTGCCTCATCAAATATTGTGTTAGTCTTCAACCAAAAAAATGCATCTTCACAATACTTTTAGGGAAACTCCTAGGCTTCATCATTTCTTTGTGTGGCATAGAAGTCGATCCTGCTAAAGTCAAGACTATGCTTGAAATTCCACCATCCACTAATCTCCATCAACTTTACAGCCTACAAGGTAAGTTATAATCCATTCATCGTTTTATGTCGTAGCTTTCCGACCGCTGTCAACCATTTCATCATCTTCTTAAGAAAGATGTTTCATTTAAATGGGATGATGAATGTCATAAGGCATTCAAGGCCTTAAAACAATACCTTCTTCAACCACCAGTTCTCATTCCTCCTAAGGATGACCAGCCCTTATACCTATATATTTCTACCATTGACCATTCTCTAGGTGTCATGCTTTCTCATCACGATGACCAACACTGGGAGCAAGTAGTTTATTACATAATTTGTACCCTTCTTGATAATGAAACTAGATATACCCATTCCAAAATTTTCTTCCTATCCTTTGTTTTTCATCACCACCAAACTTCACCATTACCTACTCAACCACAAAACCTTTGTCATTACTAATACAGACCCATTACACTACATGTATAAAAAACCTTATCAAACTCAATGTGCCACACGTTGGCTTATGCTTCTAGATGACCTCGACCTTGAATTAATCCACAAAAAGTCCATCAAGGGCCAAGCTATCGCCAAACAATTGGTAGACGCACCTATTTCTGGGGATCAACCCTCTAACTTGGCCTTTCTAGATGAGTCTATTGTTACCTTTTCCTTGGACAAACCCACTTACCAAATGATAGTCTTCTTTGATGGTTCTAGCTATCAGCATGGGGTGAGGCTAGTGTTATCCTCATTCTATTTGATGGTGAACCTATGCCTTTCTCTTTCAAACTTGATTTTGATTGTACAAACAATATTGTTGAATATGAAGCACTCACATTGGGTCTTTAGGATGCTTATGCATTAGATGTTAAGTCAATCAATATCTTTGGTGATTCTAAGTTGGTCATAAACCAAGTCAATGTTATAAACTAGTGTCATAATGAGATAGTTCAAAATTATAATCATCATGTGGAAATAATTTTGACCACTTTTGACCATTACACCCTTCAAACCACCCCATGTTATACCAATAAATTTGTAGATACCATGGCCTTCTTGGATTCTCAGATACCCACTTCGCCCACTGAATCTAAAATCTTTGTCACCATACAAAGACTAAAATCACCCTCTTATTTGCCTCATGAAGTTTACTCTATCAGAACCGCTACTCCTGACCCGAGAGACCTTTGGTATAAGCAATACATAGACTATCTTTCCCTCTCCATTTTACCCACTGATCTCATTCATAATAAAAACCCTGCCTTCCTTAAAAGTGTCTCATGTTATGTCATCCTGGGTGGTCTTCTGTACAAACATGGTTTCGACAAAATTCTCTTGCGATGCTTTACTAGTTCTAAAATTCCTTACACCATTAAGGAAGTCCACGATGGGATTTGTGGAGGCCACTTTAGTGGTCTCACTGTCGCTAAATGCATTCTTTGCCTAGGCTATTACTAGCCAACCCTAAACCATGACTATTGAGATTATGTCAAACGTTGTATAAAATTCCAGCAGTATGTTAATCTCCATCACAGCCCTAGTCATGCTTTACAGTCACATGAGACCTTTGGATTTTCTCTCAATGAGGGTTGTATCTTATTGGTGAGATCAACCCCCATTATTCACAACACCACTAATGGATAATAATCGTTACTAAATATTATACTAAATGGGTAGAAGTCATTCCCCCCATTTCCACCAAAGCCAAGAAAATATGTGAGTTCATCAACCATCACATCATTTGTCACTTTCGTGTCCCTCACCACATTATCACGGATAACATAAAACAATTCAAAAACAAAACCCTGCGCAAACTATGCGATGATTTTGGCATCCAACTCAGTTTCTCATCACCTTATTACCCAAAAACTAACGGTCAAGCCAAATCAACCAATAAAACCTTAAACAAAATTCTTATGAAGGTGGTCAACGATACTAGGAAGGATTGGCATACACACATTCCTTTCGTCTTGTGGGCTTACTGCACTAGTATTCTCATTTCGACTGCTACCACCCCCTTTTCTCTAGTCTATGGTAATGAGGTTGTCTTACCTCTCGAAGTCCAAATTCCATCCCTCCACATCTCAATACAAGACATGCTCAATGATGATGACTTTTTCTAGGATCATTCGGTGTAACTTGAATTATTAGATGAATGTTGTCTCAATGCCTTGGACCATCTCCAAATCTATGAAAAATGTATCAAATGTGCTTATGAAAAATGTGTTCAAGAACAAACCTTTCAGGTTGGTGACCTCATTCTGAAGGAAAATAAACATGTAACCAAAGAGGAGAAAAGTAAATGGGGCAAATTTTCTCCTAATTGGCTTGGACCCTATATTGTCACCCATGTCTATTGATCAGGTGCTTATCATTTGTCTTCACTTGAAGGTAAACCTGAACTTGAGCCCTTTAATGCCTTGCATCTTTGACCATTTTATTATTGATGTCAAGTTGTATATCACTTTTTGTCAATTGGTTACTCATCCCTTGAGCATTGTTCACTTTCCATTATTACCCATTTTTGAGGATCCACGATTAAACAAGAATCATGTGACTACCCATCACCTATCAACCTTGTCTTCAATATGAGTACCATGGATCTGCTCATAGCATGATTCTCATGGATACTTTTTTTCTTCTTCAAGATGGAATCCCATGATCATTCATCACTCAAAACCACCTATTTTACATTTAATATTTGTGTACTACGATCTTGTCTACTAAAATAGTAATCTAATTGTCCTCTATAATCTTGTCCATGACTTAAACATCTAAAAACAAAAGGGGCTATAACTCCTTGAGTCAAACTTCTAGTAAAAGATGAATCCCTCAAAAGGGACATCTCTTCTCCATATTATACCACTATCAATAGACTTCTCCCTCAAAGGACAACTATATATGGTCATTACAAAATTATAATAAATATTTAGAAGCTTCCTACATCAATCAGCTTCACGAAGACCTCAACGAGATAATATATTCATCCCATATAGACTTCCCGCATCAATCAGTCTATTAAAAACAAACAAATCAAGAAAAAGAGGAAATATTTGTCATGGAATTTCCTATTTTGGATTCGGGTTTCTTGTTCCAAACAACATGTCATTGTACACTAAGTTACGCTAAGCCTCTCATCTTCACCTCCTTGTTTTTTCCACCTAAATTCCTTGTTATTCAAGGGACTTGCCATGAATGTGACATTTTGTGATCTTGTGACTTATCTTCACCATTAAAACAATCCATTATGCAAGGCTTGTAGGGTATTCTATTCATAAGCTCATTTAGGATATGGTAGACTCATTAGGGTTCTTATCAATTCAAGGGCTCTTTTACCACTTCTTACCATTCGTCTTCCTCAGTACCTATTGATTATCCTATATAGGACCATCTCCTCAGTGCATATATTTAACAATCAATCAACCATACATACAACTTAAACACAATCATGCCTATGACCTACATCACTCATTCCTAATACCTATCTTCCCAGTCCACTATTTCTCCTTAATCTTCCCTATCTTAAGGGAGAACTACATGTCCTGAGGTCCCTTTTCACTGGTACTATGTAGGCAGCACTTTGAGGGCATAGGGACCTTGGAGGTTAGCTTAGCCACTCTCTACCCTAACCAATTCGTCCCCCCTTTTCTTTCTAGTCACATTCTCCCCTAGTTAGTTTCCTTTTTATATCAATAATTAGAAATTAAACCAAACAAACAACACTTGCTTCACATCTTTACCATGATCACTCACGCGTTCGTTTCATTAGATTTTCCATTTCTTTACTGTTATCATACATTTTCCTACAAAACATCTTAACATAACCCACATCATCATTAACTAAACAAATTAATGAGTTAAAAACTCAACCATACCTAATTCAACCTAACTCAATCCATGCCTATGACCTAACTCAATCCACACGTATAACTTGAGTCAATCCATGCTTACCACCTGACTCAATCCATGCCTACCACCTAACTTAATCCATGCCTACCACCTGACACAATCCATGCTTATGACCTGACTTAATCCATGCTTGTGACCTGAATCAATCCAAGCCTATAACCTAACTCAATCCATGCCTATGACCTGAATCAATCCAAGCCTACAACTTGACTCAATCCATGCATACCACCTACCTCAATCCATGACTATGAACTAACATAATCCATTCCTATGACCTGACTCAATCCATACCCACGAACCTGACTCTATCATACTTAATTCACCTAGTTTCCATCACATACAAAAATAATAATGGAAATTACAACATGCACACCATTGATCGTATAAATATCATCATCTATAAATCATGATGTCTGTGTATACATACATATGTGCACTGATACAAATGAATACAAAAATCTCAAAAACCCTCATGTACATCCTCACTCTCTTTGGCACATAGGATGATATATCATCAAAATATACAAAAATATCATATACAGCCTCACCATAATTGGTACGTAGGCTGGTGTATATCAAAAATAAAGCAACTGCATCAAAATGGAGGTCCACATGGCTATCAGATATCACCCTACTAGATATCCTCCATATTTTTCTCCCCTATCTCATCCTCCTGCTTGGCTCCTATACAATAGCCTGCTAACATCTCACCACCCATCATGGGTCATGGTTGGGTCCCTATTGGTACTGCACTTGGAGCTGGTCTCCTTAAACTGGTAGCCTCACCCTAACCCTATCTTCGGGCTCACTGGCCCCTTGTACTCTCCACACTATGGGTCTACGACCTATTCATCTCACTTGAGGTGTTTTGTTCCATGTACTCTCCATAGGATAGAAAATCTATCCATACTGCCATCAAGATATCTTGATAATACCTAGTCTTACCTAGGGCATCCCACAATATGGTTGTACAGGTACTGTCTGTGGTGACCCCATCAGCCTCTGACCCTTTCCCTATGCCTTTCCATGTCCTGAGGGACCCTATCTTGCTCGTACCTGTATATGGGACAAGAGAGTCGCAACCTGCGCCTTTGTAGTGGCTAACTGGCTCTGTAAACCTATAACTTACACCTGTAGGGTGGCCATCTGTATCCTATCACCACCACCACCTTATGCGGGTGCCTATCCCTATACTATCTGGGATTGTAAACTGGCCACATGTTCCTATAAAATGGCCACCTGTGCCTTTGCACCTGTTAACTACCCCTGCACCATCCCCAGTTGTGTAATCAATGTGGCTACCTACCCATTAGGGTGTCCCTCTGAATAGTGATAGTTGCTAAATCTAGCTACCCCGGCCTTGGTGGTACTACTTGTAGGTGTATAACCCACCACTGTCTGTATCTGTCAATCACCTCGGCATCATTGATACACTGGTCTCTCACCTACTCCTCCTACCCAATAGGCACTATCAGCTGGGGCAGCGACAATGGTCTCTCCACATCATCCCTCCTATACTAAGGGAAGGGTGGAGGTATATCCTACAACAACCTGAACTGTCACCTAACCCAGTCTATGGGTATCATCTTGTGCTCTCTGGCATATTGGCCCTTTATCCATTTGAGAAGTTGTAATCCATCTAGCTCCACATCCATCTACCTATATGATGGATGACCCACATAGGGCCTCTAAATGATGTCTACACCAAACAATCTCTCCAGTAACTGCCTATAATAGGTGACATCATTCGTCACCCTTCCTACTAGACGCTCTCAAATAACTGGCACCTATCGCCTGTAGCCCACCTAAACAAAACCTGGCTCAAATGCTTCAGCCTAGGGCATGCAAACTAGGCACACACACATAATGTGCTCATAGGCCCAATAATGTAATAGGAAAGTGCAGCACAAACTGAACATCTAAAGCCACCCATACACCCATAGATCCCTATATAGCTACACTAGGAATGCTAGAACCCATGCAAAATGGGTCTGGTCTATCACCATATCATGTAGGACCCCCATCAGTGATCGCAGGAATCTCTCACCCTCTACATCTGTCAGTGCAAAGTAGCAAACTACCTCCATGAACAACACAATAAGTATCATCTCCTTTGGATGAGCTTGGAACCTCAACTCTGCCAACCCCTCACCAAAGACTGTCAGCATCAACTCGTCAAACACCTCTAAGGATATCGAATAAACTTGTGTCCCCTTTATCGGTAACTGCATGATCCTGTACACATCCTCTAGGGTGAGGGTGATCTCACCTATCGGTAGATAGAATGTGTTGGTCACCGAATCCCATCTTTTGATGAGGGGAAACCATAAAAATAGGATGCTCAGACTACATGCTGGTAGCGCCTAACCCCAATTAGGACAACCATGGCAACATGCCACCAATCCTCAGATATCGCACCTCGTCACACTATCATGATTAGGGGCAGCACCCTATCTTACATCCACAGCTGGTCTCTCACCTGTATCTAATAAAAAAACACATTAATATAATTTTATCATACCCATAATCACTCTTGACACTTCACCTACAATTATTACCCTCCCTCCTTTTCCCCTCACCACTTACCTTCTTATTACATATTCTATCTACCCACCCCAACCCTCAATTGCTATCGATCATACCATACCTCTTTCAACCTCTTTCCCATGATTTATTTTTCATCAACAACATCTTCTTGGACCACTATATAACTCACCCAACCATCATAGAACATGGTTGGCCCCTTTTTCCACACATTTTGATCAATATCAGTTACTTAAAACTAGCCATAGTCTATCCCACACTGGAATCGGTCACCTTGTTTATGACTGGTGCCAGTTCAACACTACCAATGTTGGCCACCCCTTGATCGACAATGGTCACTGTCGCACAAAAATACACAACACCCAAACCCCCTTTTCCCTAAAAAAACTACCTTCTTCTCCATGTTCCTACCTACCTCTACCCTCATCTCTTCCCCACCCCTTGTACACCTAACCAAACCTCTACCCATTCCTATTCTACCTAATTTTCCTTCCCCAATTTAAATTCCAATTTCCCCCCAAAAACCTAATTTCCCTCCCTAACCTATCTACCCAACTAAACCTCTAAAACTAATACAAAGGATTGAATCTTACCTCATCATGATGTCATCTCTATGGTGGTACGTCAGGGCACTGCACTGGTGGTCCACCTGATCCCTCTCCCACCTCTGCCATGTCCACTCACCAAATCTAATCCTCCTGCTCTCCACCCAATCACAATCTATCCATCTATGCTCATGAACCCATCTACTAGGCTCCTCTAACCAACTGGATCCCTCCACCTCAGTAGGGTATCATCCCTCATCTTTTTCTCTTGACAAAGCACAACTCGTTCAATGCTCTTTCATTTTCACAAAATCCAAAACGTACAAATGAATCCATATTATATGGATTTTTCTTTTTAATACGCATTTCGACATGACTGACGTCTGTTACACCTAAACCGACATCATTCCTATGCCCTAGCTCACTATTGTAAGTTATACCAAGACCGACATCGGTCATCTGCCACAATAAACCATGATCAGATTTCTCGATCATCCCCATTCATGTATGATCGACATCAGTTACCTGTCATATTCTTGCCCATTCCCCATTGTTGGCCCCACTTAACCAATCCAATTGCCATTTGACCTTACCCACCTTTATTGTAATCAACCTCCATGCCTCCCTTACCTATACTTATCCTTAATTGTGTTTTGGTACTTGTTATTTTACCCATACCTCATCCCTACCCGTGCCATGGCCTAACTACTTAGACCTGGAACATTTCTAGTGACCTATGAACTCAAGTGCTTGCTATACCTTGCGACATTATTACCCGTGTTTTTTGACCTAATGACCTTACCATGCCTCTAGCCATGACCATTTATCCTGACCCAACATTTAGTGTACCGAAACATACCTACACATTCCTGCACCTGACCTGTAAAGTGCTTCCACACCATATCCTATACCTTGGATACCAAAATCACGTCGACCTTGTTGGGATAAACCTATCGACCTTAGACAATGTAGAGTTTGCATTCTCTTCAACCTGGTACCATGCTGTAGTTTATATGTGTGCGTGTGTTTGAATGTTACTACCTTTGACCCTGACCGATTACTTGGATTACCCGATTAGACCTTTACCCCTTTACCCTCGTTATCCACCTTCCTCTTCATCACATTCACCTTTTATCAAACCACTCACCGATTCTACCTTCTACCTCATCAATTCCTGGTTTTAGGGGGATCACCTTCACCCACACATGGGGCAACCACACCTTATTTTTTTCAGCATCTCTTACTAATACAAGCTACACAACAAAAAGGGGCAAAATGTAGAGACCAAAATTGGGTCACATGCTCCTTGACCCTTTGTTAAATAATCAAATTGAACACACTCACCTAACCATCGCCCCTTACACCCCACACTAATATTAATTTCATTAATTTAATTAAATTAATCTATGTCCTCACAATATCTATTATTTAATTATCCTAATTAAGATAATTCCCACACCACCACCTCACCTATACACCTCACCTAGCCACCTCACCCTAAGCCTATTCTTAGTATGTTGCCATAACTAACTAAAACCTAACTAAAACCTAAAAATCAAAGCCTACATTCCCTCTAACTACATTCCTACATAATATAAGGTAACTCCCGCTCTTGCCCAGATGAATAAAGAGATTTGGCAGAAATAATGCCATGATCTCCCATTTCTAGTAAATCTAGGGAATCCATGCTAACCGATTCCTGTCACTCATGAACCGATGCCGGTCAACCTAGAACTATCATCGGTAACCTTTTATTCTCTTTGGTAAACTTATTTCAAGGTTGACACATTTTCTAAGAGCAAGAAAGGAGATTCAGAGCTACATGCAAGCAAGACAAACATTCTTTTACGCATCCAGACATCCATAGCCATCACTAGAATCAATTAGAGAGCCATTGAATTCATGGGAGAACTCCAAGAAAGTACCACTACAGGACCATACACATATTCTCCAATCAACCACCTCCACCACTCAACCATTAGATCCTTAACAAAGTAAGTATGGCCCTAATCAGTAATAGTTTATTTTCAGTTAGTAATCTTTATTACTCATGTTTTAAATCTATTCTTTGCATGATTATTACTTCATCACCCAATTTCTTGTAAATCCAGAGATCTCTTCACCCACATCACCAAATCACCTATTCTCACCTGCTGTATACTTCTTAGCATACCTAAGATCACCAGAGACCCCCATTCACTCGGCCAAAATTTATTTGACCTCTAATAACCCCTACCATTTAACCTATTTTGAGTTTCTTTCACCCCAACCATACCGACGTCAGTTACCCATAACCGTCATCGATTCTACCTAAACCAGCATTGGTCGCATTCATCCGATGTCGGTCTCTGTGTTTTATACCTTGACTAAGAAAAAACCCAATAACCACCCTACTAGTTGACCTAAATAACCCAGAAACTGACCTTAATTAGTCCCAGAACCTTGACATACCCCTCACCTCTCAGATCCAACTATAGCTTAGCCTGTTGTGAATGGATTTGCTTATTGTATTTGAATGAGATACCTAAATCATATCAACTATGGTAGGAATTTTTTTATTTCTCACATTAAATTTTTTTAAAGAATGGATTGACAACCATCTAGGAAGTTTTACACTTCCCGGAAATAGCATATGTTAGGAAGTCCACTGTCATATATCATTTACCTATATTTTGGTGGTCTTTTCTATTACAGGTAGTTCCTCCTAGCCAAAAGTAAGCTCTCACATTCAGCTATGGATCAACAAGTCAAAATGTGTGCAACAACCATCAACCGACCAACATTAACATGTACTCCTCCTTGACCCTTACCCCTATCTATTTCATCATTTTAGAAAAGGTAAAGAAAATGGTGAAACATTCATCTTTTATACTTTTGAGTCATCCTTTTGGTTTTTGATTAAAAAATTCAAACAAGGGAATCATATATATATTTACCTAGTTATAACTCTCAAATAAGGGGCCAATCACTAAAAATTTCCTATCATCACCTATGCTTGCATTCAAAGGAACAAGAGCATTAAAAATCATCCATCTAGCACATCTATATAAGGGACAAGGTTTGCATCACTTCGACATACACAACATTGGAGGGGAAGTCTATTCTATTCCATATCACACATTCTATACATCTACTACATTCTAGATCTATCCCATTATCATTGTGTAACTTGCACAAGGGCATCCTATGGTATAATTACACACAGTTTAACACAAAATACATGGATTCTGAAATGTAGTACAACACTCAATACTAATTTCACTCTTTGGGTGACCATCGAGATCAGTCTGAATCAACATTCTACATTATTTTTATTAAATTTGATGTGGTTTGTAGACGTGTGACGGTAAACAAATTGTTTTGTAGGTTACAATTGCATTCAACGATCTAAGAGTGAATCCAAAGTGACAAACAAAGATCAATAAGAAATATCCTCCTACATAGAAGATATCATAATATGAGAGCCTTTCTAGACACTAGTGCTGAGATACAGTCACTAACACTCAGGTGATTAAGCTAAATGTCAATTTATATGCCTAATCTTATTACTATTGTCATAGTAAATAAATGAAAATTAAGTACACCAATGATACTCAAGAAAACTAAGTAATAAATTATGAAACCCTAGTTACAAGGGGGAGAAGAAGGTACTTAGATGATTTTTAAGTAATTCTGAATTGTACCAAAGTGTTGACTAGGTGAATAGAGCAATAAGAGCATTAAATAGAGACCTATAAAAATATATATTTGGAGAGATAGGCTACACAAGGTCACCTAGAGAGGGACATGAGTGCATGTAGGTTCCCTACGCCTGTTTCTAAGAACCTAGATCTATAGAAAAGATCAAGAACCCTCCTCTGAGTGGTCATAAGGTGTTCACTATTAGTCACCTTTGGTCACTCCAAGGTTGCAAAATGATCTCCGATGTAATTGGAAACCTACAATGAAATATGAACATGTAAAACCCTCAAATAGACATCAAATCCCAAAAATTAAAGATGCACAATGAGGGGTCAAAATTTCCTCAGCTATCATAATGGTGAACTTATGATTGAGTGATACACTAGATCTCAGTCCCAATGTAGTTCTATATGCGTGTGTGCAGAATCATGCCTTAAGTGGCTCTTGTACATGCCACACTTGATAACGAGCAAGTAAGCTAGATGTAAAGAAATGTAATAGATGTGTGCATGGAATAGAATGAAATTCCCTACTATGAAGTGTATGTAGAAAAACTAACCATTGTGTCCCTTGTTATGGAGCTAGATGGATGCAATAAAGCTCTTAGATTCTTGATGGATGAAACCTTAGGTGGTGATAGCTAATGCTTAGTAAATTTCCCATTATTATTATCACATAACTTTAAATTTATATGATTCCCTTTCTTGAATTTCATAATTAACCTTGAAAAGGATGACTACCAAAAATATAAGATGTTCAAATGGCTAGAAATGACCCAAAAAGTGTGAGTAAAGAACAAATGAGTCAAGGGCGTCTAGAGGGGATGAGGGTGCCTGACACTAGTGTCCTAGCCAGGCACTGGTGTCTAAGATGATAAAAGCCAAAGTATAAAAGGAATACTAAGAAAGTAAGGGTGTAAGAAAAAAAGTTGTAATAGAAAGAAAATAAAAGGTGTGCAAAGACATGGGTTAATTAGTACTGTTCTTACTTAGGAATTTTATGAATAGTAGTATGTAATCAAGACTAGATAATTACCTAAAGTGCATAATTTTTTGTCTACATTTTCCATCACTTTATGTTGGTGAGAGAAAATATTGGTACCATAAAGTATATAAGATATGCATACTTAATAACCATGTACATCAATGTAGAGTAGCATCCTGAGGGACAAGAAAAATCTTGGAGTGATAAAAGTGTGAAACATGGATGCTAAGGAGGAGAAAGTGAAAAACAGTGATGATGAAAATGAACCTAGGGTAGAAACACGTGTAGATGTCACGATGTACCTGTTATTGTTGATGATGTGAAATGATGTTGAGTAATGCTTCCTATATAGACATACCTGTAAAAGAGAATAATGAACATGTAGTCAAATACACATGTATATGTGTAAACATTATGTAAAATGATGAAAATGTGAAAAAGAAACAAGTGCACTTGATACGTGATGAGAAAAAGGGGTACAAAAAGGATCCTGAAGATAATGTGGAAGATCGATTTTTTTGGGTGATATCATGCAAGTTGCATCAGATGTAAGTTTTTAGGGTGATCTCACACCAAGTCATGGAAGAAGTGTAAGGAGAAAATTATGGTTTCATCCTCTAACCTTTAATGTCTTCCCATAATGTAGGACACCATTAGAGATGGTGTGAAAAATTGGTGAAAGTGCTAAGGACTGTATGCCCTATAAAATCCAATGTGTGGAGTTTTGTAGATTGTTCTGAACTACCAATCATTATGTAACTACCCCCTAGTTATAGGTGTTTCAGGAAAGGTAAGATGGTGCTAAGTAGCTAAGTTTGATTCTAAGCCCTGTCTGAAACTAAAAAATGTGCTATGCTGGTACTGTGTTGTGTTGTGTATAACACTATATGGGGTGACTGATTCACCCAAATGATTCCCCCTTGTTTGGGGTTTAGGTGGCATCGCTGAAGGAGTATACATCCCAAAGGAGGACCGACCGCTATGCTTACATTGTTCCCTACAAGGGGAAGGGAATGTGCTTGGTAGAAACAGAGGCACATGAAAACAAATTGGCTGAGAGATAAGTGTTAGTAAAAGTAAATAAAAACACATATGTAGAAGACAAAATGTATGCTAAGTAGAAAATATGTAAGCTAAGATGCAAGAATATAATGTAAACATGAAAGAAGAGAAATTAGATCATGAAAATCCAGTTGCAAACATGGGACATCCCTCACTATGTCACAAGAGAATCAAGGCCATAGTGGTAGCAAGTAAAAAAGTGTGCAAACAAGACAAAGGGAAAATCCTGTAGATAAGAGCATATAAAGAGAAAAAATGACAATAAATGTAACAAATAGTCATGGAAACAAATAGTCCTACATAAAAATGATAGACCTGAAGCACTCGCTAGCATGTTAGAAAGATAAAAAATATGTTAAAACATGTATAATCTGATAAAGTAGTGTGATATGAAATAAAATAAAACAATAACACCTATAATGTACAAAATTAGATGCCCCCAGGAGCCTCTGTGGGACTGGTAATAGGTATTATGCCAAGAATCCATGTTGCATGTAATAGATAAGTATAATTTGGGTTAAAAACTAGAAACACAATTGAGTGCACATGTGTGTATGACAAAGATAATGACATAAAATATATCTATCTAGCATGTGTAATAAAGTGAACACGTAAAAGCATGAGTAAAAAGGAATACATGCAACCAAGATATGCAATATGCTGTGGTGTGATGGAATAGAATGTAGTGTGAGTGTGATAGGGGCTGCATGCCCTTAAGTGAATGTGAATGAATGTGTATACAGTGAGGTTCATTTATTTATACCCCATCAATAGTCAATAATGAACTATAAATGAGAGTGTGTCATTGGGAAATGGTTTAAAATGTGTGTAAAAGAAAGATGTGATCATCAAAGCACAGAGTGTAGGATGTAAGCATGTGAGTGTTTGAGGAAATGTAGGAATGTGGTGAGGTCTATTTGAGATGTAGATCATTAGAGTATGGACAGTGGAACTATAGTGTGTTATAGGGTAATGACTACAGCATGTGAAAGTAGATGTCAAAAATATATATCATGAATGTGTATAGTATATGTTGTGTAGAAGGAGATGAATATGCAAGATGTGAAATGTGTAGTATGATGTAAAGTGTGTAGTGTGTAGTGTGTGAGGTTCATATATATAGAATGCCCTGAACAATTGAGTGTGAATCTTAGTGCTAGAGTGCATCGTTGGGAAATGATGATACAAATGTATGTTGTGTGTAAAGGTCTAGATGTGATGTGATGAGAGTATGAGATGCATATCAATGCTAGGGGGAGATAAATAAGTGTGATTCCCCCCAAGTGTGTGTTGATGAATGGGATATCCGATAAAAGTAAAAGATGAAGGTTTTCTACCTGATGCTTACAACGATGAAGGCATGTGACAATGGTCTAAGAGTGGTGGTATATGAGATAGGTGTTGCATAGGTGAATGAATTATATATGCATGTGACCGTTGAGAATATGGTGGGAACCTTTGTATAAAAAAATGTGTAAGTGATGGATACATATGTGAAGTAGAGTGTTGAGGTGATGGAAGCCTATGTGGAGGAGATTGTGGAGGTGATGGACACCTACGTGGAGTAAAATGAGGTGGTGAATTATTCCTAGATATATGAGTTGTCCTAATAATGGACCTAGATTGATGCACTGGACTAGAAGAGCAATGAGATCATGAAGGGTGTGTCTAAACATGAGAAATAGGAGTGGATTGTGCTTTAGGTTTGATAGGCCGCAGGGAAGTAGATGAAATAGGTGATGCAATAGAAACCTCAAGAGGAGGTTGTGACCACGGAGTGAAGGGAGAAACACCATTGATAGAGATGACATAATTTTTGTGAATGAAATAACGACACAAGTGGTTCATGGAAATAATATATTGAGAGTTGTGAATCCAGTTGAGGCCTAAGAGCATGTCACACCCTTCAACCATATGTGCTACAAGGAAAGGCACAAACATGGTGACAAGACCAACAATAATTTGAAGCTGGACTACCCTGTATGAATTATCCATTGGATATGAAATTCGTGAGAGTGGATATCCAATAGAAAAATTAAGTGGAACAAAACATGCGCTAATAGGCCATGATGGATCAAATTTGGTGTTATTGATAGGGATAGATCCGATAGAGGTGTTAATGTGCAACTGATCAGAAGAGAATACAAAATGATAATCATGATTAGAGAAAGAAATGATTGGAAGATAAATGTCATCATGAGAAATTATGAAATCAAGAGTTGTTGATGTAGGAGGAGGCACTGCATGATATGCACGATTAGCCAAGGAGTCAGTCGTTTTCTTGACATGTTTTTGAAGTGGATTATTGAATATTTTGGGCTGATGGTTTTCATTGATTGGTGGAGAGGTCATAGGATCTGGAAGATCAAGTTTGTTGTCATTGATAAGATCTTGGATGATATTGTAAAGTTTGAAGCACCTATTTATAGAATTTTTGATACATTCATTATATTTGCATCAAAAGTTCTCATTGTAATTTTGACCTTTAAGAAGAGATGGATCTAAGTTGAGTTTAGGAGGAAGCATAATAAAATTTGTCTCAAGAATTTTTTATAATATAAGTTGTGGAACATGTTAGGAAATTAATATTTAGTGTTGACATATTTTATATGTGTGAATTATTATTACGTTGCATTGTAGTAGTATTGTTTGTTATATGGGTTGTTTACAACGAACTCATATATAAGTTTTGGTTATTGTGGTTTGTATATGGGTCCAAAAATCACATTCAATTATAGGAGTGAATCATTGGATGTTGCCTCCCTTATTATAGGATATTTATTACCTATATATTTGGCTCAAATTACGAGTCCATGTATAAGGAAATATATTAAAATAAAATAATATTCTCTCAGTTTGACTTCTCCATTAATCTTTGCATGATTTAAATCTCTGAATAATCTCACTTGATTATTTACAGTGGTATCAGAGTCGGTGGATATCTTATGATGGAAGGCTAATGAATATAACTTGATGGTGATGTTACTTGTTTGATCTATTAGCATATGATAGTTTACGAATCTTCTCAGAGAGAGACATCTATCATCTACTATATATCGTATTTACGCTTTGAATTCTAATACATTGATCTTGTTTATGTTTTGGATTAAATGATCACTATAGTATTTACATTCAAGTTTCAGTTAGGATAAATTAATATCTTCATCATCTCATGCATAGTTACACGTGTTTAACTTGAAGGTGTCCAGGAGGTGGCAACAAGAAAAGTTCAACATGAATTATAGTCTGTTTTCTTTATTGAGGTAGTGATGTTGATAGCATTGTAACAAAAACTCACACACCTTTTCCATTATCCTTTTACATTCCTAAGCATACCTACACATTCAAAAACATTGACTTGTTTGTAACAAATAGATAAATCATGGCCTGTGTGTGATTTGGTTACATGTCTT